>VDFB02208083.1:0-19834 GCA_007258455.2 Sequoia sempervirens
TAAATGCAAAAATCTAACTTCATGCAAAGACTTTTTAGTTGAGAAAATTAGAAACTCAGGCGAGCGGATTACAGTTAAAAATTCCTAAAAAATCAAACGCACGATTTTAATTCGAGGAAGCTATATAGAAATGATCCAGATGTTGAGACTAGTCGAATTTGCCAATTTCAGGAACATGCGAATTGAAATCTGAGAGAAATTTGAGAATCAATGAGGAAAAATACCTTTTTTGTATGCTCTTCTTCAATGAAAATCGCCCTTGAATTCTTCAAAGTGCTGATAAATGTGAACTGAAATCTGCAGAAAGATATGTTTGATGAAATCGCCTTTGCAAATGGATGAAGAATTTATCTTTGCTCTGAGAATTCGCCTTTGCTTGAAAATTACGAATTTGCCTTGAAGATACGCCTTTGCCTTGAAGAAATACAAATTTCTCTTGAAGATATGAATTTCTCTTTAAGAATTTACGAATTTCTCTTTAGCTTTGTGAAAATGAAGATGGCGACATGTTTTAAATAAGAAAAATTCGCACCAACTTGTGAACTGCAAGATTTAAAACCTAAACCAAAACAGAAGGCTTCTGATTGGACCCTTTTCAATTGTATTGCCACTGACTTGAAGTTTGAAAATAAATAATAAAATAATAATTATCATGCAATTTGAGATCTTAGCACAGAGAGGGCACCAACTTTAGAAAATCACCATTTAATGCTAAAAATGCAAGAATAAATATTAAATATTATTAAACTTCAGTTGACAAACCGAATGAAGCTTTAAGATTCACCAGCGAACTTCACTGATTCCGAAAAGTCATCATTTGACCTTATAGGCGTCCATTTGCTCAAGATATTGCACTTTTTATTAACTTCCTACTTTGTAGCCAACTACAAAGTTACAACTGGCCATCTTCGACACTGATTCCCGGGTGACCAGATGATGCTGAGACCGAGCTGATGAATTGAATGCGAAGCCTGCTGAGCAAAGAAGAAATGTCTGCTGGGAGTCATCACTGCAAAATCCATCATTTAACACCTCAAAAATTAGAAGCCCTTGATTAAATTCATTTACGAGGACTACCATTTCTTCAAACGCCATTTGACACTTCAAACGGCTGCCAACGATGAACGGTGAACCCTCTGACAGCAACCAAGCTCGCATGCCTGGAGACATTTGCATCCAACGACTGTACGCAAGGCATCTGAAAAGTGCATTAAGGGCCTCAAAAGTAAAAGCGCCCTTGGGCTACAGTTGCACTGACACCATTTTGACAAAAGTACAACTCTCAACCAGATGCCCTACTTCAACCTCTGATATCTGGAGCTGGGATAACCCGATTCGAGCACTATCTGTCTCAACGCGTAGCCGGAAGGACTTACAAGAGACATCTCTAGAGGTGACGAAGCAAGAAAACTGCTTCTAAGACCTCAAAAATACAAGTGCGTATTTTATTTAAAATATACGCTCCATACTTGGCCATTTTCCGGATGTCTTCACTTTTCAACACTTCGTCAAAGACCTCGCACGTACGAACGTCTGCCAAATCCCGGAAGCTGATGGCTGGGCTTGTTGAATAGATAAAGTAATTACGCTCAAGTCTTGTGAAGACTTCGAAAGCGAACAACTTCATCTGACAGGCCTAAAGGCTAGGCGCCTCTGGCCTACAGAAATACAATGAAAATTTTATGCCAGTCCGCCCGTGAAATTACGTGCTTGGTAGAAACTTTGCCACGATCACCCGGAATGTCGGATTAACACTTGGTGCAACGCGAAGCTGAACTAGCGTAGTACTAATGTCAGGAAGACCTCGTCAGCAAACTGGACCATCTTAAGGGTCATTTTGACAAGCGCCCCTGAGCTATAGTTGCACTGGAAACGCAACGAAGAAGCTCAAAGATGTGAAATCTCCATTATAAGCTCATCTTCAGACGTTGACTGCCGGAGCTCTGGGACTCGGATGATTGCGTTTGATAGCTCGTTGGATAAGTAGACTAGTCATGAAGAGATTGATTGCATCAGCCACCAGAAGTACCAAGATCCACCCCCCCTTTAAGAAGGGCGCCCTCAAGCTACAGGCGCGCTTTTGCTGAGAAAGGACAAATTTCTACAATGTGAAACTTTGGAAATTTCAACTTCTATTGCCAGTTTCCGGAGTTATGGGTCTCGGAAAGCTTCGCTGGATAGCTCATCAGATAGCCAGACCAATTCTAAAGAGTTTGACTATATTTATGAGTACTTTCAACAAAATCTTGACCTTCAAAAAGAAGGGAGCCCCTGGGCTACAAGTGCGCTTTTTTGCTTTTTTCTGAGAAATCTTCAAAAATTAACCATTGAAATCATCATCTAAGTCATTGAAATGACCATGTGCAATGTGAAATGCTGTCGTGAGACGCTCCTCCATCGTGAAAAGCTCCATTCTGAGTCTCTGATTTAGGTTATGATCAATAAAACTGACTTTGACTGACAAAATATTGACAAAAACTCCATGCTTGATATTGCCCAAAACTGTATTTTACATCATTTTAGCAAGATTTAGACTCTTTTAAACAAAATGCCTTGATGAAGCAAAAAATTTTGGTTATGGGTACAACATACCATACTCTCCAAATGTATCATGGTTACTCCAAGAGTCATTAACACCTCACCAAAAATTCCCAATATTATTTAAACAGCGACTAAGAGGTAGAATAAAAGAGTTTTCTGATGATTTATTTGTCACTGTGCAATGCCCAGCTAAGGTAGGTGCTGCTGTAACTGATTGCAGAGGTAAAGATTAGTCCCCAATATCAAACAGCTCCTCCAACCACATAGAAAGGCAATTCCACTTGGAGCAATTGACTTCCCAAGCACATTACTTGATGTTCATTGCTAAAAGAGAGCTTAATCAATTGTTTCAGGTCTGCTGTAGCTAAAAGGGAGGCGGAGCAGTTAACAGAAAGCTACAGAAAGGTTGCTTCTTCACTATTTTGACAACCCCAACTGTTGTAATGTTATTTCTAGACTCTCTCTCTCACCCAGCATTGCTCAGGAATAAGGGAACAATCATCTACAGGTTTGTTACAAACTGTCAACCCTCTCACGGCCTACTGTAGTTCTGGAACAGGGGCGACTTGTTCAGATTATTCATCGCATCTCTGTATGAAGGTTGTCCAACTCCAAAAGAATGGAAAATGCAACTAATAGGCTGGGCGTCATCTTTAGGTCAAGGAAACAACTCAAAGCCCCAACGATGAGCTTATAAAGGGTCATGCCAAAACTCACAGTCTTGCCTGAAGGTGTACAGTCATCACCAAATTTTAAGTCTGCAATACTAATCCAAATAACCATTGAAAAAACATGGTGCCTAGGCTGGAATTGTAGTTCCCAACTTGTTTTGATAGACTTATCTCCATATCCAAACTCCCATGGACTGCAAAGAATGGTACAGTCTGTTCTAGGGCACAATGGTACAGCTAGTTTGAAGACACCTGCAATCACTATCAAAGCACTCCAAAAAACCCTCTAAAATTCGTTACCAAAGACCCCAAAAATATGCATTCAAAATACCTTGAGTATTTTCATTACTGAAACCCCACTCTGCAAACTCTATGAAAACAATGGTGAAGCTTGAGATAGAATCACTCCAACCAGCTAGGGTGGATACTTCACCACCAAAACCAGCAATCGAGAAGAGGGCTTTCATCCTCAACCAGCAATGAAAGAACTCCCTCAGCTCATTCCAACATCATCTCCTTAAGTTGTCAAAACATGCGTATGCAAATGAGAGCTCAAACTCATATTTATAAAGTGAGGGAAGAATTAAGGCAACTTGCATTTGAATTTGAATGTTTTTTTCCCTCTTATTTCACTTTATGAAATGACATCAAATTACCCCAAAAGGGGCATCCAACTTTTGTCTCCAAAAATTTGACTTCTCATTTTTTTTAAAAATGACATCAAGCCCCAACTAGGCATCCCACCTTATGAGGCATAACATTAGCCTTAAAAAATGATAAATTACTTTCATTCTAGACACCACACAAGGAAGAACATTGGCCCTCTTTTAAAAACGTCATCTTACTAGGCCAAGAGTTACGCTTCATTAACCCACCCCCTCACTTAAGTTATAAAGCAACACTATAAAACTTAAGTGGAAATAAATCAAATATTACTCCGACCACCGAGAGAACTCACCATTGCCATAAATAGAAAGCACTGCAGTGAACTGCTGGATGAATTGAGACAAGACCAAGTACTAAAAATAGCACTTACTAAAAATAGTGAGTCAAATCACCAAACTGACCCAATCAGAGCCCAATTGGAACTTACTAAAAATTGTAAGTTACTAAAAGTTGCCATTGCTAAAAATAACCATTCTTTTGGTAAGGACCTATTGGTGTTTCAACTTGCACCTTTGGAGTGTGTATTGGAAACGGACAGCTATGCATAGATGAACTACTCTTCAAATTAGGAGGGGAAGCTCCCTTTTTTGCTGATTTTGCGTAAAAAGTAAAGTATACTAAATTTCCTATCTTTTTAGTTAGCTGTAGAGCACAAGGTTATAAAACACCATGCGTTGCGGCTGAGGTTTTATTTGGTTTCGTAGATCTCAAATACAACTAAGCTAAAACTTAAAACGCTTCTATCTCCTTAGGTAAATTGTAATGTCCCCATTTTGGAGGTAGCATAATTTATCAAATTAATTAATTAAGTTGTCCAAAATAATGATATTTCATGAGGATGACTAATTGATTATTATAATTAAATTAAAAAGTGGTATTAAGTTAATTATTTATAAGGTTATCAAATAAATCAATATTATAAGGTGACCTTATATTTAATTAATTTAATAAAGTGACTTGAATAAAATATTATATCAGAAAGTCACTAAATAAAAATAAAATAATGTTCTAGAAGCTTCTTGAAGAATTGGAGAAAAAGAGTAAATAGAGGGGTTGGTTGGGCTTCTAGGTATCCAGTTGTTGAATATTGTTTTGATTGACTTCATTGGGAAGCCTATGCTTTCTGCAGTTTCTTCGTTCGATCATTGAGACCGAAAGCTCTCTTTGATTGACAACTTTGAGGCTGTGAAACTATCAGCTGATATTGTTGCATTTGTTGGAGGTGATAATTCATTTATCTCACTTGCACAAAATTTGTGGCCAAAGGCCAATTTTTTCTAGTTCGATTGGAGGGTTTGATTGGAGACTTTTTGAGCATTGAGACTTCATCGATTTGGCTTGTGGAGGCCGATTTGCATTCCATATCGTCATACATACTTTCTGATTTCATTTTATCAGTCATTATCAGTTTGTTGGAAGTTGCTGGGAGATCACGTTTTGGTTGGGAGTAACTTTAATGTGCATCGATTCCTTCATCTACTTGGAGCGCACCATTCCTCGAAACATATCAATGATGTTGGTTGCTTAAAAGGGGATTAAAAGGCTGTATATTATTTTATATCTCCATTTATATCAAGAAATAGGTGCGGCTAGGCTTAGGGGTGCGATTTCAAGCAAAAAGACAAAATAAACTCAAAAAAATTCTAAAGGCATTGCTGTTTCATAGGAAGGATAGGAAGTATCTGGCTGGAGGTAAAATCATTGCTGGCAAGGAGAATCGAATCATTTTCGCAAGGCAGCAATCATTTTCAGGTTTTACTTCAGTCATTTGTATCACAGTCCATTGACATTTATTCAGCATATTAGTATTGCAAAGTCAATTAATTAAGCATTGCACTCTCAGTCCTACATAGTTGCATTGGATTGCATGATAATATTTGTCATGATAAGGTTGCTGCTGTAGATGGATGTTTACATCAGATTTGATATTGTAATTGCATATAATTTGTAAGCCAAGAGTCTTGGCGTTTTCTTAGCATCAATGTAGTTGGGGTTTACATTTCAAATCAAGGAGTAATAAGTTGGAGTCCTTGATGATCATTTGGTTACTCTTGTTAGATTGCATGACAATTGTTTGACATAATGTCAATTGGATGTAAATGCACTTTTCATATGTAGTTTTCATATATTTGCATTTGCAAAGCCAAATAGAATATTGCATTGCGTTTAGATCTTTGTTTAGACATCATAGAAGTCTTTTAAAAGCATTTAAATCATCTTGTCATTCATTTCAAACAAACAACAACAAACTGAAAATTACAAATCAGCAAGTTAAGGGGTTGTTGGGAAAGTGTTTGACAATATTCCTTGAGGCAAACTAAGGTCAGAATTTGTAAGGAATTTCTACAGTGGTTTAAGAAGTGTCAACATTGTCATTTTGGTCTATTCCCTCTCCTTTAGGTGAAAAATCCTAAAGTGTTAGAAGGTCATAGTAACTAAGATCTTGTTTCGCATTTTGGTAACCCTTATGATATTCCATGAGGGAAAAAATTTAGATTAGAAGTAGCAAGGGATATTACATAAATTCAAAGTGAGAGAATTTAGAAGTAACGAGAGTGGATTTGGGTTTAACTTAGAAAAACTCGTTCTTAGAACGCATTCGAAGGCTCATTGCTCTTTCAGATGTATTCTGAAACAAAGTTTATGCAAGTGGGACATCAAATGATAAACTATACCTCAGGATTCCTATGGAGGCTCATTGTTGTTTCCAAGGTGTAGGCTGAAATAAAGGTTATTATAAGCAACATCAAACGATAATCCTAATCTCTAGGTTCCCTTAAAGGCTCATTGCTCTTTCGAGGTGTAGATCGAAACAAAGATTATAGAAACAACAAATATGAAAGATCTTGAGAATTTTAGATCAAAGGCTTGTTGGCGTAACAACTAAAACCTCTAGAGTATAAGTTGGTACGGACAGCTATGCACACAACGCAATGAGTGCTCTTCAAATTAGGAGGGGAAGCTCCCTCATTTGTGCTTAACAAAAATGCTTGGAAAGGGAAAAGTAATCTAAACTATTTCCTGTCTTTCTGTCTCAGCTGTAGAGGTACAAGGCTTTCAAGAAAACTCTATATGTTGCAGCTAAGTATTTTCTGGTTTCGCAGATCACTAACTACAACTAGGCTTAATTATTTAAAATCTATCCAGTTTCCTCAAGAAAACAGAGCATGAGTAAATGGAGCAAGGATGACTATCTGACGATAAACAAGTATAGATTCTCAACTTGAAGGCAAGGTGGCACATCTATCAGCTCAATCTAAAAAAGTTTATTAGAAACAACAATATACGATAAACCAAGTTCAAATTCTCAACTTGAAGGCAAGGTGGCACATCTATCAGCTCAATCTGAATAAGTTTATTATTCACACACATCACACGATAACCAAGTTCAGATTCTCAACTTCAAAGAATGGTGGCACAACTATCAGCTCAATCTGGACAAGTTTATTGAACACAAAACAGATTTGATCTAACTAAGGAAATAATTCACCATTATAATTGCATGAAACCCTATGTGGCATAACAATTCATCATAATAGCAAAAACGCATGAACAGATACAAAACGAGTAATATTGAAGGCAAGGTAGGGACATATATTTCTCTCTCGTGCAAAAGTTATGTACAAATGAGCAAAAGCTCTTATTTATAGACATCGAAAGGTGTAGGGAACCCTAAAATCACCTTGAGTCAACTACAGTCTTGCAATGCATGCAAGATTTATTGCTAAGCCCTAATAAAGTAAACTATACAGTTAACTGGAAAACTACCATTAGTTAACCGAAACATCTAATCTAAAAATGGACAATTGTGCAAGCATGCACGTCCTTATTGAACGCATGTTAATTGAAACACTACCATCAGTTAACGAAAACCCTAAATAAAACTCCTAGTAAATAAAGCTGATCTCATAATAGATATGCATGAGATGAGATAGCGAGTCAACTTGAGAAGGTAACGCCAAGTTTAACTCCTGTGTATAATGTCTATTCTGAGAGGTGGGAACTGAAGTCTACTGATCGTGATCTCGAGCAACCAATCCCTCAACGAGATTGTTAGCTGCATCAACATTTGAATGTCAGCAACTTGAACAATCTTGGCAATCTTTGCACACTCAAACTAGCATTTCACTGACTGGTAACTTTGGCGGCTCCGTAATTGAAGTGATGACCACTATCTCTTCTGCAGCTTGATTTCTCTAACGCTTTTTCTTAATGAAAGAGTGTTGCATGACGAAACTGCGCACACTCTGGTTGTGAGAAATGCAAACGAACTTGCTGCACATGCAAAATTCCAATAGTATCAACCCTCTAAACCGGCTTTGGAAGACAATCGGCCATACGAGGCATGCAACCATATGAATTTGAGTAACTACGCCTGTCAACCCTCTGAATGCACTTGATACAAATCGGTCTCAGCTTTTCTGATGAAATTGTGAATTAAGACTGATTTGGCCTTGAATTCGGTCTACGTGAACTACACTTTGAAAAACTCGCCTGTTGATTGTGAACTCGAATATTTTCTGACAAGATTTCTGGAAAGCTAAAAATAGCCTTTTGAAGAGTTATTTTCGGCGAAAAATCTGAGATATGAGTTTTGTCTAGAAAAAGATTCTAAGACAACTCAGAACGTCAGAAATGCGAAAATCTAACTTCTACTCGACCATGCAAAGAGTTTTCAGTTGAGAAAATTAGGAACTCGAGAACGAATGTTCTGGAGTTATACATTCCTGAAAAATCAAGTGCATGATTTTAATTTGAGGAAGCTATGTAGAAGTGATCCAGATGTTGAAACTTGTCAAATTCTATCAACTTCAGGAACATGCGAATTGGATTTTGAGAGAAATTTGAGAAACAAGGAGGAAAAAGACTTTTTTTTATGCTCTTTCTTCTGTGAAAATCGCCCTGTTCTTCAAATTTGCTGATAAATGTGAACTTTAACTTGCAAAAAGAATTGTTTGATGAAATCGCCCTTGATTGTTGATGATAAATTCGCCTTTGCTTTGAGAATTCGCCTTTGCCTTGAAGAAATACGAATTTTCTTGAAGCTGAATGAGTGATTAATGATGGCGCCATGCTTAAATAAAGAGAATTTGCACCATGTTGTTTACTGCAAGATTTAAAACCTTGACCAAAATAGAAGGCTTCTGATTGGACCTCCTCCAGTTACACACTTACACTATCTTGAAGTTCGAAATTTAAATAATAATAAAATATTCATTATGCAATTGCAAAGGCGCCAATTTTAGAAATTCGCCATTTAATGCTTAAATATGTGTTGTGAACTTTTCACACATCATCCCATTCAAAATGGGGACCCCCTAATTTTTGCTCCGTTCCTCGTCTTTTGGCTTTGGTTTTGTCTCTCCCTCTCTTTCTGCTGTCTGTCTTTCCGGGTATGTGCCCGTCTTTGAGCATGAACGTGAAATTTTGGCCAAGTCTGAAAATTAGGGTTTGTACTTTCCAGCCAATTTGTGGTCAAACGAGGTGAGTAAATTGAAAACAGAGATTGACATTGCTGTCAGTATGTTTCCGGCAGGTTCTCAGCAAAGTTTCATCAGATTCCGGCAACTTACTATTTTTAGGAAGTGTGCAATTCAGAGCGTTTCCTCAGCACTACCGAAGTTTCAACAGTCACACTGCATCCAGAACACATCAAGCTGCTCGCGTGCAAAATTTGAGCTGAAACAGATGACTTACTATTTTTAGCAGTTCAGCGTCCAGAGCAAATTTCAAAGTTTATAGGTAGAGTTTTTCAGTGCATGTCTCGAGATTCCTTTTGGGTTTCGAGACCGCCAATGGTGTAACATGCAAAGTGAGATAACGACTTTGAGTTCGACCTTCGGAGGCTATTTTTAGGGTTTGCATGTCGGGTTTCTTTGCATGTCTGCATATTCCTTATGGGTTTTGAGAGTTACGGTGATGTGACATGCAAACGGAGATAATCACTTATTCAAGAACTTACTATTTTTAGCAAATTCATTTCGGCAGCCGCGTCCAAGCACTTCAGAATCACAAACTGATCACAATGCAACAGAAATGAGGACAAACAGAGGCTTTGATATGCATGCAAGACCAATTAGGGTTTCGGCTTAGCAGGGACCCAAAAGAGAGGGGTATAAAGTCGAGAATTTCCGAAGCCGTTGTATCCCACTACGTTAGGTGTCTTTCAAGCTATCCACTGGTAAAATTTGAAGGCAAAGCGAGTGCCACTATTTATAGTAAGGCATTCTAAGCGGCTAAAAATAGTCATCGGCAGGCGCCAGTGTCAATGGGCGGGGGCCACGATGAAGCTGCGTCATTAAATTTCAAGTCAAGCGAGGTGGGTAAGTCTCAAAGCCGGCAGTTACTATAAATAGTAAACCACCTTGAAATGGGCATAAATAGCAGGCCAACTTCGAGATGGCGGTGTGAACAGTTGATTAGGTTATGAAGATCTGTGGTTAAAATTTCAAATTGTCGAGCTTCAGAGATGTGAGAATCAAGAGAACTTACTATATATAGTAAGGCATGGAGAGGCTGGTGAAGACAATGAGAAAATGGCTAAGAATAGGAGATAAAATCCACCTCCTACCCTTAGATCGCCCAAGGTCGGTGGCATTGATAAAATTTTCCAAGTGAGAACATCTTCACCACCCTCAAAATCGCCCTCATCCCTGGCTGGAGGTGGAAAAAATTCTAAGTGCTAATCCTGCTGACATTAAATGCGCCCAACTTGCATTCAAGATGATTGAAAATTTTCTAAGTGTTGGAATATCCTGCTCCCTAGGCCAAATGAGCCCACTTCAAGGTAATAGCATGCAAAAAGTTTCTAAGTATTGAAGCAAATCCTCCACTACATGCTAATTGCGCCCACTTCACAAGCATGAGATAGAAAAAAAGTCTAAGGCATAAGTTCATCCCTCACCATGTCTCAAATGCGCCCTCACAAGCAAAAGGATAAAAAAATTTCTAAGTAATGAGGATATCCACCTCATACCCCTAAATGCGCCCATGTTAAGAAGCTCAAGGAGAAGTCAAAGACAAGTCAAAGATGGCGTTGAAAAAGATTCCTCCCTCTACACAAGCAAAATGCGCCCATCCTTCATGACATAGGAAATGCGCCCAAGTGAAGGCATGTAAGGACAAAACAAGTCAAAAGGTCAAAGCGTTGGAAAGTGTTTCATCCTCCTCATATGCTAAAATGCGCCCAAATCAAGGCAAGTGAAGACAAAAGAGTTAAGGCATTGAAAATGTAAGGTGATGATAATTTGAATGGGACATGGAATAAAATATTGCTAAGGCGTTGAAATGAAGTTCATCCTCCTGCCTGTGTGATATGCGCCCAAGTTGATATGATAAAATGAAATAAAATGGCTAAGGCGTGGAAATAGAAATCCTCTTCAAGTGTCAAATACGCCAAAGGAAGGTGAAGTTGATAAAGTGCTAGGCGTTGAAATTAAAAATATCCCTCATGACATCCAAAATGCGCCCAAGGCATTTGAAGGAAAAATTTTCTAAGTGAGTTGATAAAATTTTCTTCACAGGGAGAATGATTGAAGGTGAATTTAAAAATTTTCTAAGGAAAAATTCAAAATGTGCTAAGTGATTTTAAATTCTTCTAAGGCAAAATTTTCTTCCTTAGGAAAATTACGCCAAAGCTGAGGTAGTGATGAAATTTTCCTGAGACACGAATGAAATTGCCAGTGGAGAAGTCAGTGTATGCCAACTTCACAGGGTTGATTGGAAATTTTCAAATCAGGGCAAGAAAATACTCACAGGAATGAAGAACAAGAATAATTTTGTCAAAAATTATTTTTCTAAGGTTCAAAGTTCAAGAAAAATTAAATAAACCCGTTCGTTGTATACCCATGAATTCAACACGTTCTGAAGAAAATTTTCTTCTGGGTACTGGACGTTCGCGATGAGGAATGGATTTCAAAGTTTTCCACACTTCGTCGGGGCCTTCAGGATGAAGATTTTGATGGGCACTTAAATAATGGATTTTCTAAGCGGAAAATTTAAAAATTATCTAAGGCAAGGAATAAATGATGTTGTTGAAGATAGAATGCCTTGAGTGATGAATTTGAGATTGAATGACTAGATGATTTTTGGTCAAGTTCTTGATGAAAACAATTTTCTCGAGCCAGAGTGAACGCCTCGGCCTGTGGAATGAAAATGGAAGCTCAAGTCTGCAGATGTGCCCTAAAGAGGATGAATGATAATGTGAAAATATTCTCAGGCGAGAGGAATTTAAAGGCAAAAGTTGTGCTGGAGGAAAATGATGAACCCTATCAGATGATGAGATCACTCAAACGTCAAAGTTAAAGCATGAAAATTAGGTAAGTAAAGTGAATTTATACTATGAAGTGTTCTGATACCCTTCTCCTTGCTTGTTTTGCAGGGTGAACGTCGAGACTAGGCGGTGATGACTTGAAGCGATGAAGCAAGTGCTTCAAGATTACATTCCAACCTCGAACGAAGTAAAATTGCAAGAAATGGCTAAGTGTTGAGACTTAGTACGTGCCCAGCTCAAGTAACAAAGAAGAAATATTTTCAAAGCTCAAGATGAAGGCTTGGGTGTTGTCAAACAGGTTAAAGGGTTGCAGACTTGAAGTTTCATATTGGGAACGTGCCTGTTGTGCTAGTCCAAGAAATTGAAGCAAGGTTCACTAGACTTATCAAGTCTGCAGTCAAGAACAAGAACAGTGTGAACGCATTTCAGAACAGGGATCTTCTAGAAGATGGTGGCCATTAATTGTTCATTTATTACCCCACTCTTCTTTGTGGCAGTTTTTAGGGTGAATCTTGTTTAGGGCTGAGGTGGTACAATCTGGGCCATCCAGCCGATTGTAATCTGAGCCGTCCGTTGGACTTGGCCAACTATAAAAGGGGGAGTCCCGCTCATTTGTACTCATTAGAATTAGAATAGCAGAGAAGGAATAGAGAGAAATTGATAGAATAGGAAGTAGAATAGTTTGATAGTATAGTTTAGATTGAAAAGGAAGGAAAGTCTTCCCTTTGAACACTTTGTAAGAAGTTGTCGTGAATGCTTTCATAATAAAATAATTTTTCATTGATGGTGATGTCTTCTTTGTTATGAGTAGTTGTCGAGGCTTCTTCATCCTTCCAATTCACGTAGCATCTTGAAGTAGCTTAAAGTAGAGTAGTTTTCATTTTCATGCAAGTACTTAGTAATTGTGGAATGTGGTGTTCGATTTGAACAAGACTTTGCTTGTCCATACCACTAGCGGGCTCGCTGACGGTGGGTTCGCCCTGCGTGGTCAATTGGATTACTTTTCAAACTTAACTTTGATTGTGATTCACGTGTTTGTATGCATCGTCTTGATAGTACTTGCATGTTGAGTTATAATCTGAACACCTTTCGTTACTCCTCTGAAGATTGCACCGGTTTTGTGGAAGCTGTCCGAAGTGAGGCAAAGCAAAGCTCAGTTGAAGTCTGCAAGAATTGATCGCCATGTCCCACACCTTAGAGCAGATTAGAACCTTCTTATCCCTACACTCATTTTAAATTCAGTTCATTTCTGGTTAGAATTAGGAAACTTGTGCTCACTTGCCAAATCATTCGAACCATGTGAAACCCTTAATCTGCTGTCTGCTATCAGCTGCTGAACAATTGTGTAAGTCCCCTTGTGATACCAGCAAAATCACAACGAACCAACTGAGTATATTCTGTTGCATTATCGGAACCTTGGAGTTGAAAGCATGAACTCACTCACAATCTTAGCATGTTGAATACTTTGTTCAAGAGAGGATAGAGTATCCGTTGGGAAACTTTATTCTGTGTTGGTGCGGTCACGAAAATCACATCAACAATATGCAACAATAAATATTAAATATTATTTAACATCAGTTGACAAACCATGTGAAGCTTTGGGATTCACCGACGAACTTCACTGATTTCAAAAAGTCTTCATTTAACCTCATAGGCGTCCATTTGCTCAAGATATCACGTTTTTTACTAACTTCCTACTTTGTAGCTGGCTAGAAAGTTACGACTGGCCATTTTCGACACTAATTCCTGGGTGACTAGATGATGCTGAGACTGAACAGGTATATTCATTGCGAAGCCCATAGAGCAAGGAAAAAATGTCTGCTGGAAGTCATCACTGCAAAATCCATCATTTAACACCTCAAAGAATTAGGCGTCCTTGATTAAATTGATTTTCAGGTACCAGACTTAACCATTTCTCCAAACTGCCATTTGACGCTTCAAACGGCTACTGACGATGAACGATGAACCCTGCTAAAAGGCAACCACGCAAATTGCATAACTAGGAGTATTCCGCATCCAACAAATATACGCAAGGCATCTGAAAGCTGCATTAAGGACCCCTAAAGTAAAAGCGCCCCTAGCTTGAAAAGGCACGAACACCATTTTGACGAAAGTGCAACTCTCAACCAGATGTCCTACTTTGACCTCTAATATCTGGAGCTAGGATGGTTTGATTCGTACACTGTTTGTCTCTCTGCATAGCTAGGAGCATTCAGAAGAGATGTCTCTGGAGGTGATGAAGCAAGAAAACTGCTTATAAGACCTCAAAAAGAAAGGCGCCTTTCCCAAGATGGAATAAACGACCAGACTTAGCCATTTTCTGAGCTGTCTTCGTTTTCAGTATTTCACCAAAGACCTCGCACATACGAGCGTTTGCCAAAGCCCGAAGGCTAACGGCTGGGCTCGTTGAATAGCTGGAGTAATTACACTTAAGTCTCGTGAAGACTTCGAACGTCAATAACCTCATCTGACAGGCCCAAAGGCTAGGCGCCCTTGGCCTACATAAATACAATGAAATTTATATGCTAGTCCGCCCGTGAAATTACGTGCTTGGTAGAATCTCTGCCACGATCTCTCAAAATATCGGATTAACAAGCAACTTGGTGCATCGCGAAGCCGGACTAGAGTAGCACTGATGTCAGGAAGACCTCGTCAGCAAACTCTGCCATCTTAGAAGTCATCTTGAAGGGCGCCCCTGAGCTACAGGGGCGTAATTACACCATGTGAGGCAGCTCTGTGATGTGAAGTCTCCCCATAAGCTCATCTCTTGACGTCGACTGCCGGAGCTCTGGGACTCGGATGACTGCATTCGATAACTCATCGGACAGGTAGACTAGTTGTGAAGAGATTGACTACATCAATCATCAGGAATACCAAGATCTAACACCCTTTAAAGAGGTGCGCCCTTGAGCTACAGGGGCGGAAAAGCTAGAAAAAGACAAGCTTCTGCAAACTGCAACTTTGGAATCTTCAACTTCTGTCGCCAGTTACCAGAGTTATGAGTCTCAGATAGCCTCGCAGGATAGCTCATCGGATAGGAAGACTAATTATGAAGAGATTGACTTTATTGATGAGCATTTATTACAAAATTTATGCCTTGAAAAAGAAGGGCGCCCCTGAGCTACAGGGGCGCAATTCTGCTTTTCCTTGAGAAATCTTCAAAAAGTGACCACTGAAATCTTGATTTTAGCCACTGAAATGACTATTCAAAAGTATAATTGTCGTTGCGAAATGCTCCACCGTGAAATGCTTCATTCTGAGTCTCTGATTCAGGTTCTGATGAATGGACACTGCCTTTGACTGACAAAACATTGACAAACTCCATGCTTGATATTGCCCAAAAACTGTATTTGACATCATTTTAGCAAGGTTTAGACTATTTTAAGCAAAATGCCTTGATGAAGCAAAAATTTGGTTTGGGTACAACAAGGCTCATTGCTCTCCTGATTTATTTCCTCAAAGTCAATTAAAGATTACACTTTTTGGGACAGCAAATCGTATGAAAGAGGAAAATCATCCAACATACGATCAACCAAAATACATGTGACAAAGATTGAACACAAGTACATGAACAACAAGAAAGCAAGCCAAACTAGCTTAGCCTTTCACTATCACAAGTATGATTCAAGAACATATTACCAAGTAACAAAGTCGAAGGCCTTCGAGCTCAGCGTTTTGTTACCGTGAAGTAAAGTTAAAAAATAATGAGCAAAGGTTGCTCTTATTTATAGATGCTCAAAGGAGTAGGGAACCCTAAAGTCTCCTTGAGTTAACATTCAGTTCTTGCCAATCGGCAAGATTTATTCCTATGTCTAAAAATAGGTAGCCTAACAGTTAACTGGAAATACTACTTCAGTTAATTGATTCTAAACTAAAAAGAACTCCAATGTACAAAGGTGAAATAACCCCCTTAGATTTTTTTTGAAATTTTAGCAAACAACAGTGCACCCATTAAGGTTAACCTTACTTAACAGAATTGAAAAGTCACTTTCAATTCTATAAAAGAGATAGTTTGCTCCAGCATTTATCATCCATTGTTAATTGCTAAAGTTACTGCCCAACTTATTGCCCACGAGATATTGCCTAAATTTGGCCAAAGCATGCATTATGGCCAGCATCTGCTTATCATACCGTGAGAGAGCCTTCGTCCAATGAAGCAAGCCCTACATAACTGGAAGTTTGTCCCTATAAGCACCGCCCCAATGCCCTCACCAAAAGCATCACACTGAAGCTCAAAAGGCTTCGTAAAATCTGGCAGTGCTAACACTGGACATGTAGTCATCAGCTCCTTGAACCTCACAAAACACTCCTGTGCCTCAGGAGTCCAAAAGAATGCACCCTTTTTCAACAAATCTGTCATAGGTGCTGCATGGCGTGAATAACCATTAACAAATCTGCAATAAAACCCACATAGACCAAGAAATCCTCGCAGCTGTGTAAGGTTCGTAGGAGTAGGCCAATCTACGATAGCACGGATCTTTTCAAGATCCATCCGCACTCCCTCTGCACTGATGATGTGGCCTAAGTATAATAACTCAGTCATCCCTAAATCACACTTGGATTCCTTGGCGTACAAGGACTCCCTCTCCAAAATACTGAGTACTGCATCCAGATGAGCCAAATGCTCCCGCCAGTCCCCGCTGTAAATCAGGAACATCATCGTAAGAAGACAAGCTACATCTCCTCGGCGAATGGAAACCTCGCTTATGGTGGATCAAATGTTGTTGAGCTGCTTGCTAGCCCAAATGGCATCACTACAAACTCAAAGTGTCCACAATGCAAACCAGCGCTGCAATCTTTTCTCAACATCCCCGCCACGGACTTAATCCGTGATATCCCGTATCTCAAGTCTATCTTTTGAAAAATAAAAGGCACCGTGGAGCTCATCAGCTCATCTATACAGGTGGGATAATTGCTTTTGATGGTCCTCTTGTTCTAGACTCTAATCGCACATACCTGAGTGTACTATCCTTCTTCTTCTTCACCAGAACCACATTGAAGAAGATAATGGTGATTTACTTCCGTCAATGACCCATCTCGAAAGTCTTTGATATGTCTTCTATCTCATCCTTAAGCTGCTTCGGATGCCTGTAAGGAGTAATCATGACGGGCTTAGCGCCCTCCTCAAGCTCTATGATGTGCTCAATACCCCTGTCTGGAGGTCTCCTTGGTGGAATGTCACTGAAAACCTTCCCATGCTTAACTCTCAACTGCTGAATGTCAGGATGATACTCGGTCTTATGCTGTCCCTCCTGTGTAGGTGTCAAAGTGCACTCGGCAGCCCACTCAACCATGTCATGACGCATAAGTCTCTCCATCCGTCGGAAAGAAATAGTCCTGACATTACTGTCTCGGATTGCCTTCAGAATATGAGTCTTTCCATCCACATCAAACCGAATCTCCATGTCTTTGAGACGAAGTGTGACTTCCTCAAGGGAATGAAGCCACTTCATGCCCAAGACTAAATCAATATCTCCCATATTCACTACGTAATAATCCGCCTTGAATTCATAATTATTCAATCGCAAAGGGAGATCCTTAATCATACGGTCACATCTGAGAGTGTAACCTTCAACCACCTTAACCCGAATGCCCTCAAATTCCTTGGTTATGAGTCCACGCTTCTCCACAAATCTAGCATCAATAAAATTGTGAGTGGCTCCTGTATCTAGAAGGGTGATAACCTTTTGACCCGCCAAAACTCCACGAAGTCTAAAAGATCCCTCCTGCTGAATGCTAGACAGCCGTGCCTCCTAGATTTGGAGCTCTGACTTTGCCTCTGCCGTAGGCTCTGAAGCCTTTGACTCTGACTCCTCAGAACTCTCCTGCTGTTCGGAATTCTCAGATTCCGAATCTCGTAATAGGCCCACATGACTCTATTGGCCTTGCCCTTAGGCCGCAAAGGACAATCATGGTTAGTGTTATCCTGAATTTTTGAATTGTTTTAAAATTTAGATAACCAATCAAAATTTTCATAAAATTTGAAGATTTTCTTCTCTAAGGCACGCATTACGAGGTGCAAAGAGTGGAAAATATCAGTTTTAGGTTTATAAACCTTTGGGCTACTCTTTTTCTCTCTTTCTTTTCCGTTTTTGTCAATTTCTGAGTCTTTTTCCTTGTCTTTTGGGTCAAAATCGGGTTTTTGGAGCAACTCAGCAAATAGGGAAATTTTGGCTTAAGAACAAAATTTCTAAAGCTCTAAAAAGTTTCGAAATTGCTTGAGTCAAAAAGTCTGAATTTGTTAAGAATGCTCATTTTTGACAAAAGTAAAATTGCTTATATGATCAAAAAGGCCCGATTTTATTTAGAACACTTGCTTTTGCATCAAAAAAACCCGATTTCAAGTAAAAGAACTTGCGTTGGTTTCCAAAAACCCCGATTTCAGTTTTGAATGACATTTGAAGTTGCAAAACTCCAGAAAGTCCGATGCCATTCCAGATTCGAGCTGTTTGAGTCCTTTTTCGTTTTGTCTTCCTTATTTCATGGAGATTTTATCGATCTTGAAGCTTGAAGATCGGATTTTCATCTATAAATAGCCAGGTCTCTTTCATTTTCTGAACGCGCCTAGGGTTATTCCATCATTATTTTCATTTACAAACTTATTTTCAGGTATGTTCTTCATTTCCTTAATTCTTTATAAACGTTTTCTGTTACTTATCATTTTGTATTAAAAACGTGATCTACATTTATGCATTTCACTTTTAATTCCAACGTCTTTTATTGGAAACGCATTTTTTTTTAATTTTTTTTTTTATATATTTCTTTCACACATTTTTTTGATATACACTAAAATGTATATTCATTCGCCTTTTATTTACTTATATACATTCGCCATTATTTGTTTTTGTTTTTAAAAAAACGCGTTTTCATTGTCATTCAGCTCGCCTTCACACAAAACGCCTTCTCTTCACTCATCTTCATACACTTACATTTGAGAATGCATTCTTTATATACCACGCGCCCTCTGTTTCCTTTCATCCTATCGATATTTGCTCTCCATATCATTCCATATGCCTCCATTCTTAAAACTCCATACCAAACGCATTTTCCATTTTTCAAATACTTCATAAAAATGCGTTTTTCTCATGTCATCCATATTTCTGTTTTCATCCATCTTCCTTAACCGTTTCTTACATTTTACATTCATCCACATCAAATCCTCTTTTTGTCATTTTCCACAAAAAATTTCACTTTGGCTCATATTTCGGGTTTTGAGAACAAAATAAGCAAGTCGGGATTTACAACTAGAATTACAATTTTAAAAATTACAAAATTGTAAAATTGTCAAATGTCCAAAAAATCTCGACTGCCTTTTGTAAAATTGCTAAAGTCATTGAAAAACCCGAAATGCTTTAAAAAAGCTCAAAAGTTGAACTTTTTTAGGCATAACTCCAAATCCAAGCTAAAAATCTTTTTGTCTTGCTGTTTCAAAAAGACAAAGCATCGCTTTTGGTTGCAATCACTCCATCAAGACCTGAATTCGTCTTCACCGTTCACTCTCCATCATTTTTCTAAAAGACGGTTTCATTACCCTAGGGTTTGAGTTTCACTATGTCCGCCCATGTTGATGTTGATGATGTTCTGACCTTATGGGGTTTTCACCACAGCCTTGCAGATTCCTGTTCAATGACAGATGAACCAGCTTCTCCAATAAACAAAAAGATGAAATACAAATTTGATAAGT
>VDFB02208088.1:0-11020 GCA_007258455.2 Sequoia sempervirens
AATTATTTTGTGAGCTTAACCCTACATTTCTAGTCTTTAGGAATGTATTTATCCTCATTTTTTAGACTATGTTGAGAGCTATTATAATGTTTTTTTGCACTAATTTTCGGAGGAAACTCATTTTTCCTTACTCAAACCTTTGGATTATGCAAAATGGGGAAACAAAATACTATTAAAAATGCTTTAAAAATGTTCAAACAAGTGCAATTTGAATTCAACAAATTTAAAAAAATTTGCATATAGGGTTTCGAAATTAAACAAATACATGCATTTTGAACTTAAAAAAAAGGAATTTTAAATACCTCGTGCTCAATAGTGGTCGATATGCGAATTGGAATGATGAAGTTTGAAGAAAACGACCCGAACTTTGCTTTCGTTGGTGAGAAATTTTGTTGGGTCGCCGTTCGGTTTATGTTCGCCACGCGCAGGGACAGTGATTGGTAATTCACAGTGAAAGTGTGAAAGTGAAAGCACTTTCACACTTTTTTTGGTTTTGTCATATTAAGGGGGTTCGGCCGAACCAAGGTTCGGCCGAACCCCCTTAATATGTTTTTTTTATTTGGCTCGGTTTTGGGTTCGGCCGAACCGTATGGTTCGGCCGAACCATTCAAATGGTTCGGTCGAGCCATATGGTTCGGCCGAACCACTTTTCTATGAAGAGTGTGGAAATTTCGAAATTTCCTTCCTCCACAAAAGTGTAAACCACTTGTAACCCGGTCCTACTTGATGACTCTCATGTAATGATATGAATGAGAGGTGTCCTTATGATATGTCGAGCTCAACCCTTGTGGGGACCCGTTTTTCTCCACATATCTGATGAAAATGATCACGAACATAATGAACCTGTTCCTGCACATTTAAACAAACAATTTAGTAAAAATAATCAAATCTGAAAGCTTCCATTGAACTTTGTGTTCCTTGATTGTCAGCCTTTGTAACTCAATCATCTAGTGAATGCCTGATTGAATGTATATTGCATTCCTTTTGGTAGCGTAGACATGAAGTAGAATGTAATTTATCGTTGATTAGAGTAATTCTCTAACATCATTCTTTTTACAATCTTGCAAGTTCATGGAGTGTGGAATTGAGATTGCTATAGCTTGGAGATGCAACAATTGAAGACATCGAGCAAAAGCGGTTCATCATCACAGGAAATGATGAATTGCTTCCCTCCTTTGTTTTTACGTTATCTTTAGTAGTGTAGTATTCCATCCCATTTTGTATTCATTATTTGATTAAGACAATCAAATTCAGTTACTCCTGTGGCTTGTGCGGGATTTTAGTTTTTTCAAAATGAATAAAAAGCATTATTATGCAAATGTCCAATTTTCTATTTCAAATACTTGCATAATAAAACTATAATCAAAATGTAATATGATCTTTATGATGAACAATGAATACTTAGCAGCAAAAATTTGGAAATTTTTGTACCTATCAATGGTGAATTCAATTCAACTCTACCTGTTTGAGCTCGTAGTGAAAAATAGGTAACAATATTCACATGCATTATGAACATCCTAGCATGTAAGGATAAGTGAACAATGTCATGACAGAAAGTGGAAAATATCACTCGAAGCAAAACCATGGAAAACCTCAAGTGGACAGTTAAAGCTTGCAATCAAGCAACATCAACTAAATTGTTGTGAGGAGTCACATGACAGAGATTAAAGAAAAGGTAAGTGCATTCAATCTATTTTGTATTTTTGAAGTACAGTAGGTGCCTTTACATTAAAAACAGTGACTTCAATACATGAGAAAATCATTGAATGCATAAGCATAGTTTATTGAATGCTCAAACTATAATGAAGTGAACATGCAACAAGATGGGCTCTTGTATTCTTGACATGCCAATCAGTTGAAAACATTGCCACCATGGCAATTCATGCAAGTATGAGATTACATTCAAATGAGAAAATCCTTAAATCCCAATGGAATACATTGGTTTATGTTGATTATGTATCTTCAAGTTTTGAAAGGAGCAAAGTTGTTGATGTGCATTGGATTCTCAACAAAGTAGCCCTATCAATAGGAGATCAAAACTTTCAACTTCAAGAGTGACTAGCAGTACAACACTTTCTGATCATATTTAGTGCCGTTAATTACTATTATATTGAATATACAGTCCTTGTGAAAGAATAGTGAACAAGAACAGTCAAGGACTTAATTATATGTCAAGGGATCAACACCAAGCTGGAAATATTTTTGTGCTTTTGTTGATAATTTAATGATAATTCCATGATCAAATGACACTCACCATGGCTTTAAAAGTAGCATCATGTATGATCTTTGCATGGGAAGTAAAAATGGCAGTCATGGTTTGAGGGACAGTCTCTTGATGGTTGAACGAATGAGGCATTCACAAGTAGAGATGTGTCACAGTGCCAGTGCAGAAAAAGAAATGAGAAACATGCATCATAGTCAATAATGAAGCATAGGACTCAGTATGCATCTACGGTCATCAAAGAGGATGCAACAATGGTTTTAAGCCTGAAGGCAAGGGCAACAGTGTGGTCATCCAAGGGCGGTCTTGCAAGAAACGAGACTATCACATGACACTCACCAAGAAATCAGTCACATGAGTCATGACAGTAAAAATGAATGGATTTCAAAGTTCAAGAGCAATAAAGGAACAGTGGCAACCACATTAAGAGCAACCAAGTGAAGTTTCTCAACAAGTAATGGTTCTGGGAATTTTAACATATAGAATCATCAAAAGACATGCATCAGTAAACCTGTTGCAGATGATGATATATCAACATTTACAAATCAAAAGTAATGGTAGCCTTTGAGAGGGTTTTATTGGTAATCATGCCGAGGGTTGTTCATTCCATACAAAAGAAAACTCAATTTTATAATGATAATGGTCATTGGCATAGTGTAATGAGACTCATGACATATTTCGCATTCAAGGTAGTGATCTTCAACTCTGGTAGTTCTAATGCAATGCATAACGAAATATCTGAAAGATGTTCAAAATGTAATGACAATGACATTTAAATACCAATGGACAATCATTTTGAGTTAGAGTTGCAACAGTCAAGACAGGAAAATGAGGTGACAGTCATCATCAAGGGTAGTGTCATGATGACTTTCAGGAAAATGTAGTGATAGTATCCACAATGTCATGTGGTAGATCAAAGGACAGTATGCTCATAGAAAGAAGTAGGGACAGTCCTCAAGTCCATTGAAGTAGTTATCATTTCATTGATAGTCCTTCATAATACAAAGTGTACAACCCTTTTGGCCAAGTGATAGTAAGTTGTCATTGTGATAGGATATTCATAGAGGTAATTTCAGTATACAGTGACACAACATGGAAAACCAATGGATAAAGAAGCAAAAGGATAGCCTAGGAATGCCATGGAAAATGAAGAATGAAATGAAATAAACAGAGTAGCATTGTCTTATATAACAATTGACAGAGATAGCTTTGTTTCAACTGACCACCTCTCATGGAATCTCATCCATTTATACTATAATCTTGTGTATTCTTATAACAATAAAAGGTGAGATAATAGGGAAAATCAGGCAAAAGATACCCATGTGATAAAATGCAGAAAACTAGAAAAATGTGTAGGCCAGGCCTAAAAACTAGATTATCTTCAAAAAATTCCAATAACAGATTTGGGGAATTGTTACAGATTACAAATACATAAAAGTGCATGATATAACCCAATTCATATGTTCATGGTCACGGCTTGGAGTTGCAAGTTTTCTACAAAGACAAGGAAACCCACTTGGGTTTTCAATTTAGAATTGCAAATGCAGAATGAAGAGTTATCTTTATCTTTTGGAGAGCATAGATGAGATTTTTTCAAAGGGAAATGGAGATATATGTGTTGAAAATGAACTTACCCAAGCTCGACTTGATGTTCCTCATAAAAATGTCAAAATACTTTCACCATGGAGCTTCAGGAATCATCAATCTTGGCAACTGTAAGAAAATGGAAAACCAACAAATGAAATGCAATACCAAATTTTATCATAAAATCTCACATGGCCATGGAACTATTAGCTTGCACAGTCACAAGAAATGGTGGAGAAAAGCCAAGTTTAGTCCAAAACGCACTTACCTCATTTATTCCTACAAAAAAACACTTAAAATATTCCAAAATCGACCAAGAAAATCTTGTTTCTAGTGCTCTCATAGAAACCCTATGGTGGCAGCATGAGCTCTTCAAGAAGCTCAATGGAGAAATGAGGGCCTTTTGCATTTTTTCATTTGTTTTAAGTTTAGGGTTTGAAATCCTATTGAGGTCGACACCAAAGGTAATTTTTACCTTTTTGTTTTAAATTTGTAATGAACTAATGCTCTGTGGGCTAAGAATTAAGCTCTTATGCCTTAGAAATTTTTTCCCTTATGTTGCATTTTCAGGGCTTAGGCAATTTTTGCCTTGTATTCATTTTGAAGACTCCATCATTTGTGCCTTAGTGTTTTTTCAGTGTCTCTTTGAAATTGCAAGTCTTTCAAGACTTAGTGTTTTATTTTCAAACTCATCACTTTGCTTAAGAGTCTTCCAAGACTTAGGTTTTTGCATTTTGATTTCCATATAGGCTTAATTATGGCCTTTTTATTTTTGCATATGCTATAATGTAAAACATTTATCTAAGTGAGGTGATTATAAATCACTTAGTTTAATTGTTATTTCAATGCAAAATAGAAAGAGTTGGTTTTCAAGTTTCAACTCAAAGGGAGGTATGTTTGATTAACTTGCAAACATTTAAGGGTGATTGAGGAATGATTATTATTTTTCATTTATTATGAAAAATGTAAAACATCTAACTTAAGTGATAATTTATAAATCACTTAAGTCTAAATGTTACTTTTAATGCAAAATTAAATACATTAAACTTTCAACACATGATTTTAGGGGTTTAGTTGAAGTTTATGTCTTCGAAACATAATGGAACAAGTTGAAGACATGTTTGCACACCAAAAGTATGAGTCAAACAGTTTGGAGGCATGTGACAGATTTGGAGATGCTTGACCAACATGTGAAAGGCATGGGGGTTGTGTTTGATTGTTTTGGAGGAAATGGGACCATTTTGGAGGCTTTTTGTCATGCTTTTCTGGTGGGTCAAGTCATGGCTTGACTTTTCTGCATTTTGGATGCTTTTTGGAGGAGTTTTGGAAGGTTCTTTTTTTCCCTTTGTGTTGCATCCGACCTAGGGTTTCTAGAAGGACTTGTGTGGGTATTTGTTTCAAGATGGCTTAAGTATCTTCAAACTTAAGTTTTTTGGAGTTCTTTTCTTTCTTCCCACAAGCATTGTAGCTTTTTGGAGCTTTTACCAGTCAGAGGGTAGCATTGTAACTTAGATTTACAGACTTATGTAGCAGTGTAACACCTTTTGATTAATAAGTTAATCTATTTTACCTTCTCATTATGTTGTTTTATTGTGAAAGCTTTAGAAATGGTTGATGAAATCTTATGGTAAAATTGTTTTCCCTCTAATTTTGTCTTGTTTTCTTTTCCTTTATGTAGTTAATATGAACTTGCAAGTCATAACATGTGTTGAGTTAGTTCAAGGTAGAGTCTAAGTTGTGAAAATGTATGTTTCTTCCTTCGAGATGTTGTCCTTGACATTTTTAGCCTAGTTGTGAAGCATTGATGGAAATACATATGAAGTTTTGAGTTGTGCAAGCGACTGTTAATTTGTTGATCATTCATGTGTGTAAAAGCAGTTGTGTAAGTTTGAGGAAAACACATTAGGTGCATCACCATAGGAGTTAGTTTTCTTTTCATGCTTCTTTCTCCCCTTTTCCCAACAAGGAATAGTTTAGGTGACACCATCAAAAGGGGAGCCAACCCATAATCTGGAGGTTTGCTTTCAAAATAGGATGCCCACAACCTGAAAGCAGTCCCATGTTACATCCAAACCTATTGAGTTCTTTCACAGCTTGGCATTAGGGGTGAAAATTTGGATCACTAACATTTTTTGCATGCTCGGTTGGATGAGTGAACTACTTCTCAGTTCATTTTAATGCATTTTTTTACTGTTGTTTGGTGTGTACAGTAGTAGTTTCAGCCTTTTGGAGGCAATTTTTCAACACACCTAGTGACTCCAGAAGGATATCAACTGGTTTCAAGCAGACAAAGTGTTGTTATATACTTATTTTCAAAATCAAACCTGGTTTCTCGCTTTACCATAAATTCCAATGAATTTCTAGTCTCTTGAATGAACAAATATGTCTCCATTTCATGGAAATATGTCATATTACCCACCATTTCATGAAAACCATATAGGTATTCCCTCTTATCAACCATCTCACACAAAGCAACTTGCTGGTCTTATCCCAAATGTCCCTGTAACAATAGACTACCAACATTCCTATCATGTTTTCCACCCTCCCATCCCTGCTCAATCTCAATATTAGCCAATATATGATCAAAATCAACCCCATGAAGAGGTTTTTGATGCCAACTAGCATGATTATTCACATAATCAGCCTCAAGAGCACCCTTACCAGAATGTATTGGATATGATCCAAAAACTTGACCGTGTGTTGTGGACTTTGAGCCAAAAGCTTGAACATATGAAGATTAGTGATGCTAGTAAGGTGTTCTCACATATGTATTGGAAGTTGGTTGACATCAAGAGGCAGAAAAGGAATATCTCACAGCAACAAGAGTTGGTTGATCAATCCTTCATTTATGATCAAGAGCGAGTGACAAAAAGAAGGCAGTTTGAGGAAAATATGGAAGGAGAGATAGCTGCTAAAGAGGAGAAAATGAAGTCTTTGTCTGCTCAGGTTCAAAGTAGTCAAGATTATTTAGATTATCAATGCCAACTAAGGTATGAAACTTCCATTCCTAGTTTCAGCTCAACTCTTCCTATAATATTGAATAATCTTGTCAATGAAGAGGTTCCCAAGTCCAATATTCCAAGCTTCAAACAAGGCGAACCAATTTAAAAACCTGCTAGATTTGAGTTCCCAAGTTTTAGAAATCATGTTTCAATTCAAGAACTTGTTCTTAAGCAAGCTCAACCTATAGAGGAGCCTAGAGAATTTTCTTTCCCAAATTTTAGGAGCCCTCCTTCTGTTCAAGAACCCATTATTGAACAAGTGCATCCTTGTGAAGAACCCATTAAGGAGGCTCAACCAACCCCTTATGTTCCAGAACAACCTAAAGAAGAGGTGCTTGTAGAGGAAGAAACAAACCTTTTAGTTGTTGTTTTTTTTGAACAAGAGATTGGAAATGATAGGTAAGATGTGATAACAGAAGTAAATGAGGTTGTAGATGAAGAGCAGCAGGATATAGATCAACAAATAATTGATGGTTCCCATATTCTAACTAATTTATTTGATGAATTACCATTCACAACCACATCAACTTCAATACAATGGGAGGAGGCTCAAAAATTTGATGTTTTGACATCTCAATTGAGTTGTAATAAGGTAAAAATTAGTCTTCCTTCATTGGAAAGAAAAAATGAGGATGAAGATGACCTTTTTTGGAATGATCTAGAGTCATTTGTTTCAAATTTAGAAATCAAACAATCATATAAAGAGGAGAAAAAGGTGAGACAGTGATATTTGAAGAAGGAAAGGATGTTCAAGTTCAGATTTCTATTGGTTTATTTGATGAACTTCTAGAATTTATAGGTGAATATGAGTAGTGCTTGATTGAACTAACATCGGTGCCTAGTTTTGAGCAGAGTAATGAGATAATGACTAGTATGTTTAACAAACTTCCATTGTATGTTGATGATGATGAGGACACTATGCTTGTGCTAACATCATTATCAAGTTTCAAACAACAAGAGGAGGTTCACTTTGACAAGGTGTTGGTCTATCAAGAAGAAAATGGGGACAACCTTGTCTCAAAAGGTAAAGAATTTGGTATGCCTAAGCATGTTGGTCAAAAGGAACAAAATGTGAAGCAAGAAATTGCTTTCAGAGGTATGAGTCTTGAGAATTGTTATAAAGTTGAAGAACCTGTTTTGCATGAGATAACTAATCATGAGCTAGATGAAGATACATTCTCAAGCATAGTAGAGGAATTTTTCTCCAAGCTTGATGCCAAGCCATCACTGACTGAATTTGAAGAGTGTGAGCAACATAACCACATAGACAGAGCAGTCATGATTCCATTTGATTCACATGAAATAGCCCTTCTCAACCAACAAAGTGAGGTTTAAGAAGCAACTAATAAAGGTGAAACCAACAAGGGCAGTTCAATCTTTGTCATTTCAGGAGGCTGCCCCATTAGATATTTAGCCATTTCAGAGGCCACTGAAGTACCAAAGGTCATGCTTGCACCCAAGTATGAGGATGTAATTGAAGAAGAAGTTGATTTTGGAGTTACAGCTGAAGGTGATCAAATTCAGTTCACTTGTCCAGTTCAGGACATCAATAGGCATGATCGAGATCAAGGTGTAAGTGAGTTTGTTGGCATCTTTCATGAAACATTGCAATAGTCTTTTGAATATCTGCATGTGTTTCATGTTCTTTCAGAATGCATAATCATGTAATGCATTAGTTGTTGATTAAAAAAGGGTGCTATTTTGCAAAGCCTGTCAATGGTTTTGTTTGACCAACTTCTTTTTGGTTAGAGTAGGGTAGTGTAGTTTCTTTTCAAATGCTTTTTTTTCAGTTTTCCCTAAGTTCTTTTCAGCATTGTTAGGTATTTTTCATTCTGCAGTGTTGGGTTTTCAATATGTCTCATGGTGTCTCTTGCTAGTCTAGTGAGTTACAACAACATACAATGTTGTTTTCAAGTGGTGTTAGCATTTAGATGACTTGGTGCCCAATGGATAAGCTTTAGGCAACTGGTCGAGATGGTTTGTAGGAAAACATATAGCAGATGTTGCCAAAAATGTTACCTGCTTTTTAGCTTTCAGTTGAAATAAGGTAACTTAGTGTTTATTCTTTTGTGTTTTTGTTTAAACATTAAAAGATACATTATATTCATCTAAGTTCATTATTATGCATGAAAGAGATTGTCAAAAACAAATTGCATTTTATTCCAGTGTTGCAATTAAAGACAAATAAGAGAACATATGTATTGAAAAATTAATCTTTATTGATAATCATGAGAGTATAAATGTCCCTCACAAGCCAAGGGACTAGCTATCCTAATGCTAGTAAAGAAGAGATCATAAAAATATGGATAACAAAAATAAATTGCATATAACATGAAAAGGGACTTGTCATTTCCTGGTGGAATGATGAATCCCATTGAATTGGCCTCACATCATCTCGATCCTTCCCATTGCTCTACTTCCGTTTGACACCCTCCTTGCTGCTCCTAGGTTTCCTGCATTGGATAAAAATAATGTTGTTAGATCAATGAAAGATCCTTGATCAAAATTATATGCAAAACATCCATAAACATGTAATCTAATGTCTACAAGCATTAAAATAGCAGCATACCATAAGTGTCCTTGAAAACAAGAAAGGAGTGATCAAACACACCTATGATATGCTTTGTTTATCTAACTGTTTGTTCCTTGTGAAAATTTAGGACAATTCTTGTTACTATTTTGATTCAGCTAATTACAACATGTGGGGTAAATGTGGCTCCCACGAGGGTAGAGCTCAGCATGCTGTCCTCTAATGTTTTAAGAGGGATAAGAAATTGAGCAAATAGATCACATCAATGATAGACATGCTATTAATGCATTAAATCAATATGGAATCACACCAGTTGATCAAATTTCATTATCAGATTCAAAAGATGCAACACATAATTTGAGTAGTCAAGAATTCATACTTCATCTTTTCATAATGAATCAATCATATGGCTGCCATCATGACAAAAGGAAGATACATTTTGTTGGACGTGTCTTTCAATCATCTTAAGTGGATCCATGATCCATTTTATTAAATGAAGTAAATGATTTCAGAGATGAATCAAGTTCAATTATAGATGCATCTATAGAAGTTGTCAAATCCAACTCCAGAGTCCAAGAACACCTGCATGCAAAGGGATACCTGTCACAAGGAAGAGTATAGAGAAAAAAGCAAGAGAGGGTTTTGAAACTCTGAAATATGAATAATGTATTAATTAGAGAGTAAGATAAAATACAATGATCAATCCTTATAAAAGGAGATTGTGCAACCCTAAAGAAACCCTAATAGGAAGACATTTAATAATTAATATAATTATTAAATGTCGCAGTGAAATCTTAAGAGAGGGAATAAAGGTAACTTAATTAACACCTGAGTAAGTTAAAGGCAACCCTCTAACACTAACAAGAGATGAGCAAAGGTCACGATGAAACATGTGCAAGAAAGCAAAGGTAACTTACAATGCATGAAAAACAAGGTCCGAACAACTGAACTGGTGATCAGTGCAGATACAACCAAATCCCTATAAAAGTGGAAATACAAGAGAAAACCTCATGGGAAAAACTCTAGTCAAAGAGAGAAAGGAATGAAATGCACTAATGAAAGAAGGATAGGAGGTGGATTACATGATGCCCCCCATAGATAGCTTCTATCATATAAGTACATATACAATGGTCTCCATAGGAGAGATAGAAAGAGAGAAGAAGGCCCCCCCACAATGAAGAAACTCCTGTCACAATGGTAGATGCTTGATGTAGAATCCAAAAGGAGATCCTGAAGCGGCAAATGATATTCCTCCCCTTGGGAAGAAACAGATCCAAAGGACGATGTTGAAGAAACCTTGTGAAGAGTGATGAACCAATCTGTCTCAAGATGTGTGCCATGATAGGATGCTGAAAAATCTCGCTGTCTGAACTGAAACAAATGATGTCAAATCCAAACGGATGTGGAGAATCCTGAAATGCAACCTCTGAATGCATTGATAATGGTGGGCATACAGTGATAACACTGGCCCGTCCACGGGGTGAAAAACACAAGTTCTAGATTTGATAGGAGAAAACGGCATCAAAACAGAAAAATCAATAGATCAAACCTCCACCATCAGATCAGCACCGGAATCAGCTTTCCAATGCCTATTTTCGTTCGAAAATTTGAGCTAAAACGCCCGAGATATGTCCGATTTTGTGAAAAAGGTCAAAAAAGGAATGAAGAAGGGCCCTGGTGGCT
>VDFB02208089.1:0-215619 GCA_007258455.2 Sequoia sempervirens
GCATAAAATGAAAAGCATAATAAGTGGGTTATAATTGCCCCAAAAGTGTTAGACATTTGTTACAATTATAAGATTCAAAGATGAGAATGCTTCTTCACTTCAACTTTTATCGTCCAACCTGCAAAACCCAGTTAGCCTAAAACTAGAACAACATTAGAGGCATGTTAGTAATTTGATGAATTGAAAAAATAAAAATGCATGCTAAAAAATAATTGTTAAATTTCTTACTAGAGTTGGGCGTCACTATTTACGATAACATCGCTCTGTGAAAAAAATAGTGATGACAATAACGTCGCCATTTACAAATTTTGATACCTCTAAAAAGTATTAGTGTCACCTTTTGGTTTAATCAACATCATGATATTAAATAGGCGTCATTGTTTCAGATGACAATAGTGTTGCTATATGGCTACACCCAACAAAGGTGTTGCTGAATTTTTTTTAGTGTCGTTGATTCCTACAAAAGTCAAAATAAAATGAAATTCGAGATAAAAATTGATTAAATTTGATCAGTTTTTCCCTACTTCTAGCTCCAGAATGTGATTGGACGGATTAGTGTAGGCCGGTTACGCTTAATCCATGAAGAATCGAAGCATAATGAAGCCACTAACATTGAATCTCAACATGAACATTCAAATGAAAGTTAAACTAAACATTTATCAAAACTAAGCATTCTAAACTATGAAAGCATTTAAATGTCAACTCTAATCCATTCAAAACTTATCCCATTATGGGAGTGGTGTCTTGTTGATGTGAAACGATGACTCTTTCCCAATCCTGTGGATAAATGAGCTCGTTCCAGTCAGTTTTATTGAAGAAAATTGATGAAATGGTTGTGAGATGTGTATGAAAACATGATTTTAATGTAAATGAGCATGATGTAAGCTAATTAAACATGATTTTATGCTAAATGAAGAAGATATACAAATGATAAGCTAATTCTAAATGAATTATAACCTAAAAGATCCAAACCCTAATTAATTAAACAAGCTAAATGGATGCATTATGTGATCATGGAAGCCGTCAATGGAAGAAAAAGCTATTTAATGCAACTAAAATGAACTAAAATATGCTAAATGTGTGCTAAATATGAGTATGAGTGTGAGTGATTTCAATAGCATAAGTTTGCTTTGAAATGATGGATCCATTTGTCTCCAAATAGTGCTTTATTTATGGGAAAGCAAATGAGAAATGAAGGGTTGAGATTGAAAAAACTAATCAATGGTCAAGGATGGAGGAAATTGGAGGCATGGATCATGGATTCTCATCAACGAGTGAGAATGCAAGATGAGATTTAATCAAGGGTTGATATTCCTTGAAACAAACACACTTTCAACTTGTCCAAGAGGTCATAGGTTAACTTGCACAAGAGGTCACAAGTTAACTTGCTGAAGAAGCTAAGTAAGTTTGTTGAGAAAGAGGAATATTCCCCTTTTTCAAACGAGTGAGGAGAGAGAATATTCTTTGGAACATTCTCATGGGCAAGGGAAAAGGATATTTAGTTAATTAAAACTAAATTAAATTGTGCAAAGGAATATTCCATGGGAATATTCCCTTTTTGGAGGAATGTGCAAAAGAGGAATATTCCCTTACAAGTAGGGGAATTAGATTTAATTGATAATTAAACAATGTTAATTATGCAATTAGGGGATTTAGAAGAATTAGATTATATTCATTGAATATAATGATTTAATGAAAAGGGGAAAAGGTGATGACATTTAATTAAATAAGAATATTTTAGGATTAAATTAAATAATTTGATTTATTTAATTTAATGAGACAAAATGTTAGCATGAAAAGGGGGTGAATTAACCCAATTAAATAAATTAGGTTAATAGATGCAAATGATACCATTAATTGGGGTTGGGGCCCTATCTCGGTTGGCTAAATATTTCCTGTTGTAGGAGGTTGGTCACAAGGTCTAGTCTCCCCCACCCCCATGGTACTGGAGGGCATGTCGCGCAAGTGCCGCTGGTCACGTTAAAAAGTTTACCAGGTGCACTGTAATTTATATGGGGTCGTGCTACCCGATTCCTACAGTCTAAAAATAAAATAAAAAATGATGCCATTAATTATCTAGCTAGGCTAATTTAATTAATTAAGCGAAAAGAGGATGGGTTTTAAGAAGAAATGATGTTAGTATACCTAATTCGAGTGTATGATATGATTTAGAACATTTTTCAGTGTCTACACTTCTAATATAACTTCTCTCTTACATGTTCTTACACATCATAAGAATTTGCCATATATAGCCCATGTGAAGACTAGTTAAGATGCTCTTACACCATTTTCAAGAAGTTGACATATGATGAAACATATTGATACAAAAGTGGGATGCCTACATCCTTATGTGAGGACCAAATCAATTAAAAGACAAATCAATGCCACCTTCAAATGAGACTCTGATTTTCCCAAATGAAGACAAAAGACACTAAGATGAAATTGCGATACATATAAAAAATTTAAACACAAACATTAAGAATCCAAATTTCAAACAACTTATCTTAACACTTTGAAAATGATAATCTATTATTAAACCTAAATCTTCTAATAAATAAAGATTAAAGAAATCATCTAATAAATGATGACATCACCAACTCAAGACTTATTTATACCTGATGCTTTACAAACCTTAAAATTTTCTAGCTATTAAATAACATCACAAATTTTTTTGATTAATGGATCACCCCAATCTTAGTAGGAAAAATTAAGATAGTACACTTAGAATGAATGTCTATAATTAAGCCTAAAAATACTTTCTATAAATGAATCTCAAAATCTTACAACCCTAAATCTTGTTATGTCGAGAGGCGTTTCCTACAGTCACAACACAATATTAGCTGAAAGATTCTGTGTACACAAAAACTCATTATTGGTGAAAACAGTTGTCCATGGATCAATAACTTGTCCTTAAATCTTGTTATTATACATAGAGCATGGTCATTAGTATTTTGTAGTAGTAAAATATTTTTGAATAAGCATGAATCGATAACATAGTTTTGTTTGTATTCAAATCTAACATTGCCATATAATCAATCAGACAAATTTCTATGCTGCTAAGTAAGGAATTATCATGGATACTTTTTTGTCTCTAAATTTCTTTGAATTGTTCATGGCTGTTGCCCTCTATAGTACACCACACCCTCACTTCCATACAAATTCATCCTGGTCAGATGATTTACCAAAAAATGCGCAAATAATTAGGGGCATGTCAAGCCTTTTTGCAAGCACAAACATCTAAGGGTGCTTAATGAAAGATCTAGGGCTCTAAACCCGCCACCATTCTGCACACACATATATCGATGCACAATACCCTTATTCTTCACTCAAGCTCAGAGAGCAAAGACCCATGTTGGTGCTTCAATCCCCTATGCCCTGCAACAACACTACTTCCCCGCTTGGAAGATCACATCGATTTAAGCTAGTTTCTTTGAACCATCACCATCAAAATTGTGCCTTTTAATTATATGTGCAACAAAATTCAAAGAAATTGTTGTTAAAGCCTTTCATTATGCCGATAAAGCACATTCATGCCTTACAATATGATTAATACTACTAACACCTTTCTTATTATTAATAACTTAATAATATGATTTGATCTAGGATAATATTATTTATTTATATAATAATAAGAATAATAGAATTATATAATAATAAGAATAATTTAATCTTAATATTAATAATAATATTTTATTAATTATAATTTTAAAATACTAATATCAATAATAATAATTTAATAATAAAAATAATATAATATTATAATAATATGAATAATATAATAATTTTAATATTAATAATATAATATTAAAATAATAAACATAATATAATAATTTAATATTAATATAATACTAAAATTAATAACAATATATAAAATTAAAATAATAATATAATACTTATTCTAATTAAACTCAATCATTAATAAAATAATTCATAATATAATATAATAATAATTTAATATAATAATCTAATGATAGAATAAAAAATAATTTAAAAAAATATAATAACATTAATATAATATTTAAATTTATTACTTTAAATTAATTTATTTTATCTTCATTTTATATTAAATAATATGATGAAAGAATGATCAATAAATATGTCTCATGTTATATATATATAGATTATTTAAAGATAAATAAACTAATAATTAATAATTTGTAGACATCATTAAAATCCAAAAAATACAATAAAATCCAGAAAAAAACAACACTCTGTAGAAATCTAATGTCTCTAACTCATTAAAATCTTCCATTCTTTCATTCAATCCCTTTCCTAACGAGACACACTCGAACAAAACGCTTTACAAGCCCCACGTTTTCTTGACACTCAAATGCCACCGAAAATACATACCTACGGGTAATTGGAGTTAATGAAATAATTACTGTTATAACACCGGAAAGGGGGTTTAGCATAAACTTTGTCTTTGGACACAAAGAGAGCCACACAAAGTTTCATTAATGACATGTCTGAATCCATACCATCGAAACATGCTTATTAGCACCTGGTCAAAACCATGTATAGCATTAATCCTCGTCAGTGAATTCTTCCATGCTCTCTTCGTAAATCTGCAACTACTATCTTATGCCAATACCCACTTAGAGCAAAATGATAACAGGAGTATATTCATCTTCAGGCACTCTTCTAGTCAGTAACATAAAATCCCACATTTCATTTTTTACGCACAGGAAAAACAACACCAACAAGAACACAAATGATATCAGAGTCTGTGCTACTCCCCCATTCAGCATACCCTCTAAGAAAGACAAGAAGAAGAAAGAAGTCAATAGATTTTGGCAGATTGTAAAGAAGGACAATGAATTTGTACAGAAGGGTATTCACTGGACTAGAGAAGTTGGGCTCCCTGTATTGGGTAAGAGGATCGAGGGCATCTTTTTGTTGAGGAATTGGGAAGACCCAGATGCAAAACCACTGCCTCCCCTGCCTTGGCCTAAACCCAAATACCCAGGTATTGATCACAGTATTAATATTCTCCCCTCCTACTTTCAATAGTCTGAAGCATTGAGTGTTTGGCTTTGGGATGATTTTAGATGCTATTGCTAATATTTACCCATTTGATGTTTTTGTTAAATTTTCCTGTCAATTGAAAATGCGGATTCGCCCCAATTTCTACAAAATGATATTTTATTAATTTAAACAATGGCCAAATTTTTGTGCAACATATATTGGAAGATAAAAATTTCTAAACCTCTAGAATGGGGCACTTGAATAAAATTCTTCTCTTTTGGCATATGAAATTGTTATTTGATTTCAGATGTAATCTTTAATATTGGTAGATGGATCTACTCAAAGTCACAGTGGTTTTGAAGAGGCTGTAAGTTGTGCAAACTTTAGTGAAGCTGAAGCTGATTCGCATTCCCTTTAAACTGGCCACCACTATGTAACTATAGGCAGGCGCGAAAGGAGAAAACGGGTAAAAGTGTATGTCTGGAAATACCTTGAAAATCCTAGATGAAAAAAGCGAGGAGGGAGTCAAATATAGATTTAGAATATTAAACATTAAAAATATACTAAACATAAAATTAAAAAAAAATTGGAACAAATTATGACATTTGAGCCAAATGTGGAGCAATCAATGCTGTCCACTTATTGTCATCGAGTGTAACACCAGTTAGAAGACTAAGCAATAATTTTAAAAAACATACAGAAGTTCTGCATGAATAGACTAAGAATATGTGTAGCTTTGTTTCGGTTAGTATGTTAGAACTTTTATTGGAGTAAGACAAGTACAGTTAGATTCACATGCATAGAGTGTAATAATGTGCATTAGTTGTAGCGTAGATTTTCACAGAAAGATACTGATAGCAATTTAGAAATGCAAGCTGTAAATACGCAAGAGAACAATAGTGTAACTTGGATTTAAATGAAGGGAGAAATAAAAATGGAAATATCTCTCATACTTGTGGATGTGTGATTTGAACATTGTGGATGATTTCAATTTATTGGTAATTTAGATTTCTATTTTATAGTATGTAAATTGGTTTTCTTACTTTGAGCCAAAGTGTCAAAATGAAAACACAACGAAACAAAATACTCTACACACTAGAACACAACTATACAGAAATTACAAATTTCAAGACAACATCACTATCTGAATAGTCTTGGTTCAGAGTTTTTAGAATTGCATCTAAACTATACAACATCACAAAAACAATTGAAAAAACAGGACGACATAAGACAAGTCCCCAGGGGAGAGAGGAAGGGGAACACAGCACCCCATTGCATACCTCACCCCTGTCTGCATGGGGCACTGTCCCTTAGAGAACTGAGGGGTGGGGATGCATCCCATGGAACATAATTCAATTAGACATGTATTTTCACTTATAATCAAAAGTACGTAAAATATTAAACTAGGGCAATCCAACAAAGAATGGATCATCAAATTTAAAATTGGACACTATAATAACAATCATCTAAACAAATAAATATGCTTTGATAGGTTCTGTAGGCCAATTTAGTCTAAAGAATGCTAAAAGTTGGTGAGAACCAGAATAAGCTTTAGCTTTTGCAGACCTGCCTAGCTGTAACCCAAATATATTTTGATTTGCTAATGCAAACTGAGGTAGTTTATTGAGGTCCTTTCCCATTAAAAATTGTGGCATGCTGTTCTGGGCTCCTATGCATTGAGATGTATTGTAAGGTCATTTCGGAAAAGAAATGCTCTGTGGAATTCTATGTAAGACTCCTGCCCATTGAGATGTCTTGTGAGGTCATTTAGGATAAAATAAAATATGCTCTATAGAACCTATAACATCATGTTTGCTTGTTTAGAAGATTGTTTCTATGAATGTTTAATTCTACAATGAATTTATCAATCCTTTTCTATTGTCTTGAGCTAAGATTTCACATACCAGGTTTTCCTTGTAAATGTTTGAAATTTGTTTGACACCATTCAAATTTACACTCATTCTTTGGACATAAATTGTCTTCATTAGGGCCCCTCTACCAGTTTCACGTGTAGTTTGTGTGTTGCTTCTTCAATTCACAATCATGATTTTCTTTTTGAGTTTGGCTTCCTTATGTGAGCAGATGGCATACTCTGATTTGGAGTTGACGATATTATTATTATTCCTGGAACGGAGTATTTATCTGGTTTTGCAATTTTTTTTCTTTTTCCGTTGTCCCAAAAATGAACAGTGATTTTACTCAAATGTTGAATTTCTGATTGTTCAGAAAATAGAGACGAAGTATTTTAAAGGTACCTGTATTATAAGTAAATAGTTACTTTCAATTCTGGCAAAATATTTCCAAACTATAATGGACAAGTATTAACTATTAGCTTTACCACTGCAACTCAATAACAAGAGAACTATTATTAATTCACATAATAATAACTAAGGATAATCTAAAAATAAGCATAAGCATATATGGTACAAGACAAAATATAATGGCATATGGACATAATACCTAAGAAGTCTGGACAGTACTGAAAGTTAGAAAAAAGAAATATAGTGTAGGTGTTATTATAAGAGTGCAGGGAATTAAAGAACTACACTTCTATCCTTCTAAGTACTCACTCAGCATATAAAAGAGAAATAGCTTTTAGATCTGAAACAAAAAAGCCTTATTTTGATCTATCTTATCAAACACTAGAGCTGGGAATCAGAGAATGAGTCATAAAACTGGAATGTTAGAGAGGAAAGGAAACACAAAATGAAATGTATGCACCTGGAAATTGCTGGATATCAGTGCAGAAATGATTGTAGGTAACTGTCACTGAAATCTAAAAGTCTTGTGATGAATTTTCTGGAAAAGTAGTGCGACTGCAGTGCTGGAGGGGCACAGGTGTTCTGGTGTCTGACACTCTTGAAACATTACAAGAAGTTGTCTTTGATAAAAAATCCTGTTCCAGTCTGTAATCAACCTTTGTTCACTCCAGAATGAGATAGCCAGATTTGAGCTAGATGGATAGGGAAAATTGGTTGTGTTAATTTAAGAGATTGCCTCGCTGAGTTCCCTGTTGAGTAAATTTCAACTTAAATCCATAAAAGCATTGTAGGGGAAATGGAAACTGTGTGCAGACGTAGGTGAGAGGGAGTGTGATGCATGCAAAGAGGCATAAACAACAAACTCTAAGGGGTAGATCTAAGACAAAGTGTTGTGTGTTTGTCATGGAGGACAAAAGAGAGATGAAAAAGAGTGATCACAAAGGACAAGCAAGAGGTTGAAAGACTTAAGATCTGGCAATGGTTTCAAGGATGAGGATTTTCAGATTTGGAGGGTTTGACAAAGGTTCCTATGGCTTATGAGTGATGAAAATAGAGAGAATAGGATATTGCATTGAAGATGGGGAAGGAAAACTACAAGGATAGCATAACTCAAGGGCTGAAGGGAGACTCCATAGCTTTACATCTGCATTGCTAACTATGCTGCCTTCTTGCCTTGACAATGTACTTTCAATTCGTCTTTTAGGAGTGGAGAGAGAAAACTAAGTTTTCACATTGCTTAACGAGTTTAAAGTGGGAAAAGTGGGCTTAAATATCAAACTAAACTAAGTTTTAGGGCTTGTGATTTACAAAAATAGTAACAGTTAGGTCAATTGTTGACAAAGAAAGTTTGATGAAAGAATTTTACAAGCATAGGGGTGCTAGGGGCACAAATTATCTAGCATTTATGTTAGTGGGCACAGATGTCCCTTCAAGATACAGTGTTCTACTTTTGGGTGGTGATTAGGGGTGGTTCTCTAATGTCTAGGGAGCTTGCGATGCCATTCTGGTTTGTGATCATTAGGGAGGTTGAAAATAGGTGTAAAATTACCCTAAAACACACTAAGTCAATGAAAGTCAAAATTTAGATTAGTGTTCCACGGAGTTTCAGGGATGGGGACGGGGGGACGACAGGGGATGCGTTTCGAGGACGGGAGATGGGGGTCTAAGTTTGGGGGCGGCAGGGGGACGGTGGCGGGGGGTGGTGCTGAAATACATATAGTACATGAAAAATTAGTTATAAAAAGATGTATAACAATATAATTATATAACTGTAGAAGCCTAAGTTGCATCCAAAAGTATTCTTGATTTCAAATATATGTTACAATGTTTTTTAAGATAATAGATTAACATTGCTTTTAAGTTTTTAACATCTATGTAAGACCAAATTAGGTTCCTACAAGATGTATGTTTGATGTTGGAGGATATATGAGGATATTTGGAGTGGAAAGATATCCCAAATATTGAAGCACTTAGCATATAGTCTGGTACAATTTTGTCCAAACACTTGGTTTACAAACCAAACATGTTAACTGTCTCCACTCTACATGGGAATTCAGTCATTGCCCATGTCATTGCATTCCATGAGATGACGACTCTTTGAGGCATTCAATTAGGCAGCTCACGTGCCTTGCCACTACTTCCACATTTTGCAGACTGTATAGTGTAAATTGCTGGAGCCGCATAGGCCCTAGGGTAAATAAAAAAATAAAACAAAAATTAAAATACAAATAAAATAAAATATTAAAAATCTACACACCTGGCAGTCTCCCAAAAGTTTCCTAGATGTTTCCCTGGAGTCTCCCAAAATTTTCCCAAAGTTTCCTTGGGGTCGAGGGGACGTCTGGAAGTCTCCCAGAAGTTTCCCTGGAGTCTCCCTGACAGAAACGACCAAGAAACGTTTCCCTCCAGGAGGAGAATTCTAGGAAACAACGAAGAAACTTGGAGACGGTGGGGGGACGGCGTAGGGACGTTTCCCAAGTGTCTCCTCATCTCGAAAACGTCCTCGTCTCGGGTGCGGGTGTTTTTTTTGGGGGGGTGCGTCCCTGTGGAACACTGATTTAGACAAAAATGTAGCGTGGAAGTTGCAAGGTATGTAATTTCATCTTTACATTTTGCCCCCACTTTGGTAGGCTAATGATATTAAGTGGAAGAAGCATGCTAAAGTAAAAGTACGGTAAATATCATTGCATTGATGTAAGGATATGCAAAAAATGATACAAATCTTCATATTCTTCTTCATTTGTTCTTCCATGAGCATGTACTTGTTCTTCCAATGCACCATGAAAGCAACATAGTCATTGTATAGATACAATGCCATAAAAATATATATAGCAATGGAAGCATTATGATAAGTGAGATATACTTAACATTTAAACAAGGGAAGTATAAGCAAGTGTTTGTTCATAGATAATTTGAAAACATACATAGAAACATATCACATACATGAATAATATAGGAAAGAAAACAAACACTGAGCATGGTATACTAAACAAGGCAATGTATACAAGATGAAAACAAAACACTATGTAAAAGAAAAATTCCCATATTCTATGCGGCTAATGTTGCAACACTAGAGAAGGGCAAAGATAGGAGGAAGATCCAAGGGAATCATGTAATGAGAGGTAGGTGGATGGATGCAGTGGGTTTGTTGCTTGCATATGAAAGGATACCATGGCAAAGGTTTGGCTATATCATAGCCATCGAGATGTGATAAATATGATGTAGGATAAGGCTAATGCTCATGATGATAAAAGCATTGTGGTTGCCACCCAACTTATAGGGCTAGACTAGGCCATAGCCAAAAAGGTAAATGATTATAATGGCTTTGAGATTGCCACCCAAACAAGGCTAGGGCAGGGCAAAAGTAATAGCTAGTAAAAAGGGGCTGTTCCATCCCCCAAAAGGTAAAAGATACAAGGGGCCATGCCATTCCATAAAGGTAAAAATAATGATGTCAAAGGCTATGTGGTAACCACCCAATCTGATAAAGAGGCTAGGCCAGGTCCAATTGGCAATGATGTCGATATCGTTATGATGTAAATAAGGTATAGGGTATGCCCGCCCCCCTCCTCTTAAATTTATTGGTGAAGGAATAGAGCTAATTAAATTGAGGTATATAATAAGGGGAGAAAGAATAAAATGCCAAGGTATATGTGTGATAGAACAATAGAGGAAAGAGGGAAACATGTAGGTTATGTCCCCAACAATGGAAAAGGATAAAATGTTAGGGATAATAGGTAAGCATTGAGGGTCATAAAGGATAATTGGGTGATGAAAAGGAGAACAAGGTAAAGACAATGACCTAAGGTGAAGGGGACATTTGATTGAGGTAATGCCCCAATTCTAAGGGATAATAATGAGATGCCCCTAGTGAGAGGGTAATGATGATGAGTGTAGGAGAAAGGGAAAAAGGCTATGATCAGCAAAGAGATACAATAATGTAGATGTCAAGTGGTCATAGTATGCAATGTAGATGTAAAGTGAAATAGGGACCAATGAATAGTGCCCCTTGTGAGAAGCATAGGAAGAGGATAGATGAGACAGTAATCAAGATATCAATAATAATGATGAAATAATATGATAGATGTGGATAGTGTGAGAAAAATAGGAGAGGATCAACAAAAGTGGAAAGGGGATAGGATAGATGTGTACTAGGATAGAAATGGATAAAATAAGTAAGAACCAACCACTAACTTGTAGTTCATTAAACACCACCCTAAGCTTATGCACCAAGATTATGAAGAGGTTTGACTAAACCATAATCCTTCATAGGCTACGTACATAAGGGTGTCATAGGTAGGTCTAATAAGAATGCAAGGGAAAAGCATACTAACAAAGATGTGACGCAAGGCTATAGGTGAGTTAATGTGGGGCTTATCATAAATAGGTCAAGGAACAAGGCAACGAATACTCCTGGAATTCGAAGATAGAGGAAGACAAATAATGAGGGGATGGGAATATGTTATGTGGGAAACCAGTCTAAGTTCATGCAAGATGTAGGAAAGGGGAGAAGAGGTGTCGTCAACTTACAAGTCAATTCTAGACTTAGATCAATGATAGCCAATAGGTTGGATTAGGGGAAAAAGGGGAAAACTCAATCAAGAGGAATCCGCCTAAAGCAATTTTGCAAGATAAGGGAATGCATTGTGTTCATGTTGTCAAGTATTTATTACTTTTACTTTTTGATTTTTGCTGTGGTTTAGGCACTCTTGCTTTAAACTTTTATTTGTTTTTGCTTTAGGATGAGGTTACCCCCTAAGCCTAACCCCATGTAACTAAGAAGATCAAAGGACTCATTACCAAAGGCTAAATTAAGCAAGTAATGAATGTGTATATACCCTTTTCAATGTGGCTCATTGTAGGCTAACTCTTTGGGACTCAATTCTTGATGAGGTAGTAACAGGGAAGATCCACCCAAAAGCCTCTAGGAGCAACAAGTGAGATTGGATATCAGGAAAACATGAGAGGGGAAATACAGGTATGGACAAATCATGGAATTCCTAGCAAGCATAGTTAGTGTACTGAGTGCAAATAAGACCAATAAGGATAATTATAATGGAAATGTGGAAGATGGTTGGGAAGAAATCTATAAAATCCATGACTAGGTTTGTGAAAGTGCTAGGCAAGAGAGCAAGAGACAAATATGCTATGGACTAAGATGGGATATGAGTACGAGGAATTGTGGAATACAAGGTAAGGAAATATAGTAGTAGGATACCTATAGCTGGAGGGCATTAAGAGTGCTGAAAAAGTCATCATCATACATGGTACATAAGCAAAAGGTGTTAATATATAAATCTAAAACTACATTTTATTGTCCTACCAAGGAGATGATAATCAATAATAGATAAGAGAAATAAACAATGTTGTGGGTAACATATCACATGGAGATGTGATATATATGAGTAGAGCAGAAGGAATAGTAATAAAAGTAGGATAAGATGGCATAGATGAAGATGAAACAAACAAAGAACCCTTGTGACAAAGGTGATAGATAAAGTGAACAACAAACATGGAGTAGGAACAAACAAGGCATGTAATATATGATATAAAAATGATTGATCTTTGAGAGAGTGGTACATAAAAAGGGTATAAAGAGATGTGTAATAATCTAGTGTGGGATGTATGGGAAAAATAGCACAAAGGGTTATGGTGGGACAAAGTTAGTCCTAATAAATAGGATACATAAAATGTGACTATGAATCTAGGATCATCATTCTCAGCCATCATAGATCAGCACAGCGGTGGGGAAGAAAATAGGATAATAACACATCTTGACAATGGCTATGATGAAAAAACATGTCTTGCTTTGGGTCAACATGTAGAGGATATGGCTCCCTAATGCTTTGCATCATCCCCAAAAGACATAGTAGGAAAACACAAAGAGTGATGACAACGTAAAGTGGAAATGCACATGAAGAGAATACAGTATATAGAAGGAAAATAGAACATTATATTGGGTGCTTCAACAATATTTGGGTTAAAATGAAAAGGGAGAATATTGCCCTAATGCTTTGTATTGTTCCCAAAAATTGTTTAAGGAGGTAGGAATAGCATATACAAAGAACTAGTGTAAGCAACAAATAGAGGAAAGGTGTATAACAAATAACATCAAACATTGCTCCCATGCGTTGGCGTGCACTATAGATCTTCAACATAGTGGGGGATGATAAACATAGGCATGAAGAGAAAACATGATAGGGACTATGTACGATGATAAAGTATTGAAATAGGCATCTACGGACCACAACCAGGTGGTACCTCATCAGCCATAAGGTCATCATGATCAAAATCAGTATGCACAAATCTTTCTAAACGAGCAAAATCCACTTTAACACTAGGGGTAAAGATAGATGGAAGGGGTGGAATACTAGTGATGCTGTCAAACATACTATTAGGAACAAGGGGAACAATGGAGAGTGTAGAAGGTGCTTAGACTATAGTGGTCATAACAGATTTAGCAAGAGGACAAGAATGCTCAAGATAAAGAGAGTCCAAGTAATGTATAAGTGTATCATCAATGGACGTATCGTGTGAAATAGATGAAACCATGGGATCCTTAGTAGTGGGAATTGGGGAAGTTATATGAGGAGTGATTGTGAATGATGAAGGTATGATAATAGTTGATATGGGAACATATGTTAGTCAAGGATCGGAAGGATCAAGTGATGGAAGTGCTCGGTGTATCAACTCATTCCAAAATGATCAACGTACAAATTGTGACTTATGACAAGGCTGGGGTGAGGCAAGACTTTAATGAGGAGGAGGTTGGAGGATGTTCTTAGCAAACATAAGGGGTTGGGGTGGGATAGGAGTGGAGTTAGGCAAAAGATGTAAGTTAGAGAAGACATAAGATGTGTAGTAGGGGTGGGAAGCAAAGGTGGAAATGAAGGAGCTAATATTATAGGAGTACAAGGTGGTGGCAAAGGAGATTGAGACCGAGACATAAAACATGCTTTAGGTTAGGTAGTGTAGAAGTTGGGAATGGCTGTCATGGACAAATAAGAGAGGTAGGTAAAAGTCTAGAAGGTAGAGATAATAGGTGGAGGGAGGAGGGGGCATGTTAGTTTTATGATCAGATTAATAGCACAAAAATTTAATTCAAATTCAACACAAGAACACAGTAGATACCCTGGGAAAACCCTCCACTTGAGGGAGAAAAACCCAGCAAGAAATATCACTTCTTATATTGCAATATCAACAACAATGATCTCTTTACAATGATGCCAATCTTATGGCACTTTACAGCATCACACTTTGATGCAAGAATTCGAACTCTCCTTGATAAATGATGCACTGCTGTAGGTGGATAATCGTTCTTCAATATGGAAATAAATGAACTTGACACATGTGAAGTGCATGGAATGAACTCATATAAATACAAATCAATGGAAGAGACACACCTCTTCAGAATACATAGTCAGCCATCATGTACGGTATGTACAAGTGTTCATCACTTGCATGATATTGTCACCGCAACATGACTTTCACCATGGCTCTCCTAGAGGGTGAAACACAAGTACAAGAAAATCATCACGGACTCTCTCACATGATGCTGTCATGGAGTCACACACATGACATCCACCATGGCTCTCCTAGAGGGTGGAACAAGGGCTTTCACTTCAAACTTCTCTTGCAGAGAAGAATGCATTAACAAGGGATTTCACCTCGAACTTCTCTCATAGAGAAGAACTCATTAAAGAGGATCACTAATACTCAGTGTTCCACGGGCCTAGGGGACGGGGAAACGGGGGGACGGGGAAACGCGTTTCAGAGACGGGGGGACAAAGGGCCTTAGTTTGGGGACGGCAGGGAGACGGCGGGGGGACGGCGGCGGGGGGGTGGCGGGGGGGTGGCGCTGATATAGTTATACATATACTTATAGTACTTGAAAAACTAGTTTTGAAAAGATGTATAATAGTATAGCAGTATAAGAATTACATTTCAAATGAAACTATAGGAAATTAGTAAATTTATAACATGGCAAAATTTGAAATACTAAATCTAAATACGAAGATATTTGAATTGTCAAATTGGAGATTTCTATTATATCGCCAAAGGCCCAAATATGAATAACATTGATGATATGACAAAGTCTATAAAGATGATTAATTGATTACATGATTCATCATTAGTTCATTACAATAAGTAGCATTACAAAATGAAAACTGAAAAGACAAAATGCCAAAATGTCGAAACTCAAAATGTAGTGAATGGAGGCCTCTAATCATCTCCAAACTCCCCATCACTGGAACTGCTGGACTCCACATGGTCAAGATCCCTCAAGCTCACACCAACCAGCCCTGCATCTGAAGTGGTAGGATCATCCTCATCAATCTGTGAAGGCTCCTCTGGCTCCACATCCCATCGTGCCGCTGGACTCTCCTTGTACACAATTGTCTTGCGGTCCATGATACGCAAAGCACTGTGTACAGCCACAAGCTTCTCTGCTCTCTTAGAGGTAAGTCTGTTCCTCTTAAGAGAGTGGATGAAGCTATATGTAGACCAGTTCCTCTCAGCAGCTGAAGAACTGGAAACCTGGGATAGCAGACGAATAGCTAGAGTGGTGGTCAAAGATTTCGAACCATGACAATTCCACCACAAAAGTGGGTCCTCCTGTGCCATAGAAACTATATCCACCTTTGCTGCATCTGAATAGCCTCTAAGAGTGGCAAATCTGGTCCACTTAGTGCGAATTGTGCTGGCATCTGTAGAATCATACATCTTCTCTATGCACCTAAAGAAACCTGCCTTCACCTCATCATCCTGAATCGGTGTCACTCTACCTGGTCTAGCCATGTACCACTTAGGATTCAAGGCAAAGGCAGCCATATGCAAAGGAGTGTTCAACTTGTCCCATCTGCGCTGAATGATTGGCCGGATGTGCTCATTGTAGAATGCTAGAGAGGGGTCCTTCACTTGCACAGCAGCCCTCATCTGGTCAAGCATAGAGTCAATGCACTCATACACCTCTCCAAGGTTAGGTGCATCCCCATCCCCATATCTGATAACCTGGAATACTGGAGAAATGATGGAGACAATGTATTTCGCATCAGTCCAAAACACATCACTCTTCACTATCTCCTTCACCCTTCTCCCCTGTGCTGTCTTGGCCTCGGCCCACCTATTCCACTCATTAGTCATAACCATGACTTGCAATGCCTCTTGCAACTCAATCATTCTCTCCAAGAGAATGAAATATGATGCATATCGGGTCTCCACCGGTTTCAAGAACTCCTTCTTCGCGAAGGTCCTGAAGAGTGCATGGGAAGTGTGGTGGTTGCAGATAAACATCTGCACATCTCTCGCATCAGTGACCACTCCTCTAATCCAATCAATCTTCCCCATGTCCTTGAGTGCATTGTTCATGGCATGCACACAACATGGGGTCCACCAAATATGTCTATAGGCTGCCTCAATGAGTTTCCCTGCTGCTTTACACACATGGGCTGCATCTGTGATTACTTGGACCACATTTTGTGGCCCACCCTCCTCAATAGCCTCCCTGAGGAGATGAAACTGAAAATCAGCATCTTTGCGATGCCCTGTACAATCAACTGCTCTAAGGAAGTATGGGCCCTCTGCACATGTGACCATGATGTTGATGAGTGGACGATGGCTAATGTCCGTCCACCCATCCATAACTATACTGCACCCAGATGCCACCCAACATGCCTTCATCTTCTCCATCAAAATATTGATCTTGGAATAGCACTTATCCAAGATCGAGGTCCTCATTTTTGTCTCACCTGGTGGCACATATGATGTTCCTCCCTTAGCCACCATAGCCATCATCTCCCTATAATAAGGAGACCGTGTAACATGAAATGGAATTCCATTGGCAAAAAAGAACTTGCTGGATTCATCTATCTCATCTCTCAACTGCACATTAAACATATTAGCTATGGGGTTACTTTGTGATGTCTGCAACTTGCGTTTCCCTGTGGCTGTCCCCCTAGCGACACTAGAAGTGGAAGTGGATGAAGTTCCAAACATCATTCCTCCCGTCTGAAAAGTATGTGGCACTGATGCATGCTGGATTTGCTGAAGGGCTGCCCTACCAGTCAAAGTAGTAGGGACTGAAATATTTGTGTCCTCTGGAATGCCCCAAAGCTTGTTAAACTCCATTCTATACTTTATATTTTTAGCCTCCTTCAAAAACTTACAAGGCTCCACACCTTTTCCTGTCCAAAAAAGAAAGTGTGCATTCACTCGAGTCATGCTACCAAACCATTCCATATGACAAATGTTGCACTTCCACTTCCTTGTTCCCCCACCTGAACTTGATGTGCTTTGTATTCTTGTAGCAAACTGTTTCAGAGGAGACTTTGGATCAAAATGACCCCTAGCAAACTCTGCCAAGGTTTCTGAAGGGCAACCTGTACTAGCTGCTGCACTCGCTAAGGAACTAGATTGGGCTGCAGGATCAGCCCCATGGTCATCCCCCTCATTCTCAGGTTCAAAATCTGAATCATGTTCACTATGAGAGTGAATTTCCATGTCATCCCCACTCATGTCTTCGGTGCTCATCGTGAAAGTGACACTGCATTCACAAAATTAAAATAAAATCAGCCTACTTTAACAAATTGAAACAATGAACATTGAACAATGAAAATTGAAATAAGTTAACAAATTTGAAATTTTACTTTGCAGTTTGCAAATAGAAATTAGAAAATAAAAAGGATTTGAGAAATAGAAAGGATATGAGGAAAAAAAAGCAAGCTCTATAAGCAATATAAATAAGTAATAACTAATAACTAATAGTATTTGAGAAATAGAAAGGATCTGAGGAAAAAAAATTAAAAAAGCAAGCTGTTTACACTTTAAGTCTTTTAACTTTAAGTTTAACAGTTTAACTTTAAAGTTTAAACTTTAATATTAAAATTTTAAAATAAAAAAATTGATGTTGAATCTTGAGGGAAAAATGATGAATGATTCAATCATCTTCATCATTTTGCTCTCAAGATTCAACATCAAATCTGAATTTGAGTCTTTGAGATAAATAAGAAAAAAAGAAAACAAGTTTAACTTTAAACTAAGAAAATAAATTTTAAAACAAAAACTTGAAAAACAACAAGAAATTTGAAAAAAACTTCAAAAACCCTACCTTGTGCTTGAAAAATCTCTCCAAAATGAAGTAGAATCCTCTTCCTCCTCTTCTTCTTGCTCCTTCTCACTCCTATCACACTTGCAATCTTTATTTTCACCCCTTCAATCAGACTTCTTCACTGTTTTTCTTCTTCTTCAGCTGGCTGCAAAAAAAAATCAGTCTTTGAATGTGATTGAAATGATCAAATCTTAATGAAAACATTGTTTTGTGTTGTTTTAGAGGAAGGGGTGGGGCCCACGCCAACTTAGGGCAACAAGGAAATAAAAATAAACTAAAATTTTAAGTTAAAATTTGTTTTATGCGTCCATAGACGCGTCTCAACACGGGAGACGGCTAGGCGTTTCCCAGTCTCCCGAGAAACTCCTAGACGTCTCCCCGAGAGAACTCCTTGGAGACGTCTCCACGTCTCCCCGTCTCCGGCGGCGCTTTGGTGGCGGTGGCGGGACGGCGGGGGACGCCAAGTACCCGTCCCCCCGTCCCCGGGACGTCCCCGTTTCCGAAACGGGTCACATTTTGGGGGGAAACGCGTCCCCGTGGTTCACTGCTGATACTGAGACTCCTTCTCAGTTAGGGCTGTATTCTCCACCATACCAAGCTTATCTCGAAAGTACACAAACTTTTATCCTAGAGAGAGGCTTGGTGAGAATGTTTGTCGTCTGCTCATCAGTGCTGATATACCTCAACTGTATAGCTTTCCTCAATACCATATCTTTGATATAGGTATTTGATCTCCACATGCTTAGTTCTGTCATGGAACACAGGATTGACAGAAAGCTTCACATAGCTCTAGTTATCACAATGAATGATAGTAGGCTCCATTGATTGTCCAAACAATCCTGCAAGGAGCTTACGAAGCCACACTGCTTCCCGAGCTGCCACACAAGCTGCAATATACTCTGCCTCTGCTGTACTCAATGCTATAGATGACTGCTCCCTGTTGCACCAGGATATCATCACAAACCCCAAATTGAGACAACATCCAGAGGTGCTCTTCCGATTAGTGACACACCCTGCCCAATCAAAATCAATATAACCATGCAGCTTCAAAATCCACACCTGAAGAATACCTCAGCCCATATCCAATTGTACCACGCAAGTATCTCAAGATGAGCTTCGTTGCAACTAGATGAATTTGCTTGCAATCTGGTCTAGTATAGATACATCAACGATCCAAACAATTGTCTGTACATAGTAGGATTCACCAAATCTGAACTAGCTGCATGTAGAAACCCTAGTTTCCCCTATCCTCCGGATCTGACTGTTTTTCTGATATTTTTGAAGGTTTTTGGTTTTTGACTGTTTTTTTGAGTTTTTTGCATAAATAATGAAGATGGCGATTTTGAAAGAAATTGCAAATAAATTCTATAAAAATTATATAACTCTGGAAATGATTGAATCTATTGATATTTTCGATGCCAGACTATGTATTCAACTTCTGGAACAATTACAAATTAGATCCAAGTACATGCAAACAAAAAGGCAGTATTTTATTTGATGAAAACCTGATTTGCTGCAATAAATGAATGTCCTTGATTTGGTACGGCTGCAATGATTGATGCACTTTCTCCTCTGCCAGATGCTACACAATGACTCTCTTGATATTTGCGCCCTAAGAGATGAAGCCAGATGATGAAGACAGAAGGCGTTTTTGCTCTGGAAATAAAGTACGGCTTTGCTGGAAAGGTACGGCCAGGTACAAAATTGTACGGCCTGGTAAACAGCAGCAGCTAATAATAAAGTACGGCCTCCTCTGTAATCTCCAGGTCTCCTGAAATGTGCGCCTAAATGCAATCACTCCCCTGTATGAATTATTAATTGAAAACTCTGAATGCAAATAACCTCTGGATGCTCTGTAATTTCTTCTGGATGAAGAAATTCCTCTGCCTGGCAATAAATCAGGTGATATCTCACACCCTCTGAATCGCTCTCACTGGAGATGGCTCGTTCCCCAATGCATTCGAGACTGAAACCCTAAGTTTCTGTGCTCTGCTCAAGACTTGATCGATTCTCAATTCACAAAATGACATAATGGCTCAATTTCCAATGCAAATGGCTTATACACATGAAAAGTGCGAATTCCTCAATAATAGGGAATCATTAAAATATTTCGAACTTTTCATTTTAATCTTTCAATAGTCTCAGCCAAATTTTTAATCATAAAATATAATTGCCAATTGGCCCCTTCCATGATGGGCGACCCCTTCATCAGTTCACTTAAGTTATAATATATTAAATATTAACTTTATAACATATGCTCCAAAGTAATTAATATTTAATTAATTCAATTAAATATTAATATCTCTCTCATTATTTATCCGATGCACAAACCGTTTGAAGCTGACGACTGAAGAAGTGATTCTGAACGTGATCCATCCATACTGCTAAAAATAGCAGGGGTCCCACGCTGAGTGCTGAATACTGCTAAAAATAGCAACTCAGGCTAGAAGTGTCCGAACAAGCCCGAACGAAAGTCAACTGACCAACTCCTGACAATCTGACGCTGAGCCAAGCTCCATCAAGACCCTCTATCCAATCTATCAGCCTACGAGGGTCGAGATAATAGGCTAATCCTGTTCTGAGAGATGTCAATCAGGAGGACATGATACCGGGCTTCTCCCCGAATTGCTTGTCCTCGTTAATCTCTAACTCCTCGATGCTACAAATATCCTCTCCCCATGTAGCATCCCTAACAGTAAATCTCCATTTTACCAGATATTCCTCGATAGTCCTTCCTAATGCGAACCGTTTCTCAGATTCCGTGATAGACTCGTGTACTAGAATCAACTTCATCATCTAAGGGAGGTAGAATCGCGACGTACTCACACGGTGTCCTAACGCTTCTGAGGTGTGATACATGAAAACATTGTGTACCCTCGCCTTCATTGAAGTTTCAAGCTCATAAGCTACCTTGCTAACTCGGCCAGATCCTGAAAAGACCGTAATAACGTGGCTTAAGCTTTTCTGACCCACTCTTCCTAAGAGTGGACTGACAGTAGGGCTGCAGCATGAGGTAAACCATGTCACCCACCTCGAAATGCCTCTCCGTCCTTTTCTGATCCGCGTACTGCTTTTGCTGATTCTGTGCCTTGGCGATATTCTCCTTGAGAGCCTTCATAGTATCCTGACTCTCCTGCAATAAATCTCCAGCACCCGGCACTCTGCTGTCGCTCAGTAGCAAATCCAGAAAACTCGGCGCCTCATAACCGTACAACGCCATAAAAGGAGACATCTGAATAGTCATGTGGAATGTCGTGTTGTAGCAATACTCGCACAAATGAATCCACTTGACCCATGCCTTCTGCTGCCCTGCAATATAATTTCAGAGGTAACCTTCCACCCACTTATTTACTATCTCTGTCTGCCCATCAGTCTGCGGGTGGTAATTGGTGCTCGGAGTGAGCTCGGTCCCACAAAGTCTGAACACCTCCTGCCAGAAGTGACTCAAGAACCGACTATCCCTGTCGCTCACAATGCTCCGAGGCAATCCATGTAGTCTGAACACCTCACGAAAGAATACCTCTGCTACTTGTGTAGTTGTGTAGGTTGTGGTGATCGGAAAGAAGTGGGCATACTTCGTAAGCCGATCCACAACTACATATATGCAATCACGCCCTTGGGCTTTAGGCAAGCCCGTAATGAAGTCCATTGACAGGCATTCCCACTTCCTGTTAGGAACCGGAAGTGGCTGCAATAAACCTGCCGGGTACGTGTTCTCCTGCTTCTGCTGACAAACAGGGCACTCACGCACGTACTGAAGAACATCTGCCTTGAGTCCTTTCCATGTGAATCTCTCCCGTATCTGTCTATAAGTTTTGAAATATCCGGGATGTCCTGCAGTCGGTACATCATGAAAGGCTTGCATGATTATGTTCTTCACCTCTGAACCTGGGATCAAATATATCCTGTTCTTGTAAATGATCAAGTCATTCACAAGTGTATACCTGGTATCAACCGACGATCCCTCAACAATGCTGGAGGCCCAACTATCCTTGGCTTACTCTGCCACAATCATATGCCTCCAATCCTCCGTAATATGAACCATAGAGCTCAAATGTGGCCTGCGTGAAACAACATCAACTACTACGTTCTGTGTACCTTTGATATATGAGATATCAAAGTCATAAGCCTACAACTTACTGACCCACTTCTGCTGATGGTCATTGAGATCTCGCTGCCCTAAGAGGTGTCTCAAACTGTTATGGTCAGTTTTGATGCAAAATTTGCTGCCAACAAGATACTGCCTGAATTTTGCTAAGGCATGCATGATAGCGAGCATCTCCTTATCATATATGCTATAAAGTCTCTCTGGCCCTCTGAGCTTACGACTCTCATACACAATCGGGTGCTTGTCCTGCATAAGCACCGCACCAATGCCCTCACCTGATGCATCGCACTGAAGCTCAAAAGGCTTCGTAAAGTCTGGTAGTGCTAAAATAGGGCATGTAGTCATCAACTCCTTAAATCTCATAAAGCACTCTTAAATCTCTTCATAAAGCATTCCCGTACCTCAGATTCAAAAGCACCCTTTTCAAATAAATCCGCCATAGGTTGTATGTCGGGAATAACCATTCACGAATCGGCGATAGAACCCACACAAACCTACAAACCCTCTCAACTGTGTCAGGTTTGACAGTGTATGCCAGTCAATAATGGCGCGGATCTTTTCAGGATCCATCCGCACTCCATCTGCACTGATAATGTGACCTAGATATAGCAATTCGGTCATCCCTGTCACTTGATTCCCTTATGCATATGACTCTCAAAATACTTCAACACGGGCCTGTGAGCCAGCGATGTTCTCTCGCCAAGTCTCCGCCAGATATAAGGATACCATCAAGAAGACCAATACGAACCTCCTCAGCTGTGAATGAAAAACCCTGTTCATCGTGGACTGAAATGTAGCTGGTGCATTAGTGAGCCCAAATGGCATCACTACGAACTCGAAGTGCCCACAATGACATCGGAAAGCGGTCTTCTCTATGTCCTGTTCACGGACCCTGATCTGATGATACCCCGACTGTAAATCAATTTTGGTGAAGTAATATGCTCCATGGAGCTCATCAATAAGCTCGTCAATACGCGGTATCGGATACCTGTTTTTGATCGTCCTCTTGTTCAGGACTCTGTAGTTGATACACATGCATAATGTGCCATCCTTCTTTACCAACACAACTGAAGAAGCGAATGGTGACTTGCTAGGCCGAATGTGACCCATAGCAAGTAACTCCTTTATTGTCTTTTCTATCTCATCCTTCAACCTCTTAGGATGCCTGTAAGGAGTTATCATAACGGGCTTAGCGCCCTCCTCGAGCTCTATAATGTGCTCTATGCCCCTGTCTGGAGGTCTCCCTGGTGGAATATCATTGAATACCTTATCATGCTTGACTCTCAACTGCTGTATGTCTGGATGATATTCAGTCTTCTGCTGTCCCTCCTATATAGGTGCTAAAGTGCACTCGACAGCCCACTCAACCATGTCGTGACGCATGAGCCTTTCCATTCGACGAAAAGAAATTGTTTTGATGTTGCTGTCCCGAATTGCTTTTAGTATGTGTGTCTTCCCGTCAACATCAAAACGGATCTCCATGTCCTTGAGACGAAGAGTGACTTCCTCCAATGAATGAAGCCACTTCATTCCCAAGACCAAATCAATATCTCCCATATTAACAACATAGTAATCAGCCTTGAACTCATAATTGTTCAAGCATAAAGGGAGATCCTTTATCATGCGTTCACACCTCAAAGTGTATCCGTCGGCCACCGTAACCCTAATGCCCTCGAACTCCTCAGTGATGAGTCCGCGTTTCTCAACGAATCTAGCATCTATGAAGTTTTGTGTAGCTCCAGTATCAAGGGTAACACCTCTGGCCCCTAACACGCCACTTAATCCCCGAATGAGTTCCCTCCTCACACGCTGGGATAAGCGGCCTCCTCAGACCAAGCTCGCCCCTGCCTCTCCCTCTAGGATCCTGCTCTGCCTCAATCTCGAACTTTCCCCGGCCACTGAATTTTCAATTCAATCCTCAGTACGCCCACATCACTCAATTTGCCTTGCCCTTAGGTCTTAGAGGACAATCGTGATTGGCGTCATAGGGACCTTTGCAGTAGAAGCAAAGCTTCTTCCTGCGTAGATCATTAAGGGCCTCTCGATCCAAAGGTGGAGCTGCTGATTTACCTTTTGAATCGTTTTTAAAATCTGATTTTTCTTTGTTAAAATCAGATTTGTCCCTGTTTCTGTTAAAACCCTTATTGTCCCTGAAAGATGAAGAACCTCTGGAGTTGAATCTACTAGAAGGTGCTGCCAACTCCATACTCCGTGCTTTCTTCATCGCTTCCTGTAACGAAGGAGGATCAAAGGCTTTGATCCAACCTCTCAGTGGCTCTGTCAATCCCTCCATGAAGAGCACTACCAATCGCCTCTCGGAGATGTTCGGAACCATAACTGATAACTTCTGAAAGTCACCAATATACGACTCCAAGCTGCCACTCTGTCTCAACTGAGCCAAGTCTCTGAAGTAGGATTCTGGATCCTTCCTGTCAAAACACTCAACCAATCTGTCCACAAACTCCTGGTATGATGTGATCCTGTCATGCTGTAACGTAACCATACCGTGGTGCCACCAATCGTAAGCTACTCCCTCCAGATGTAGTGTCGCATACCTGATTGCATCCCTCTCCGCCATCGGACGCAATGTAAGAAATGTGTCCAACTTACTAATCCAAGCCTGAGCTGTCACTTTACCACTACCATCGAACATCGCTAGATTAAGCCTGTTGGTTGCATGTTTTAGGTCATTGTTCTGGTATCTAGGTCTCCAATCCTGTCGACCTCTGTGGTGCTCTCGCCTCTGAGTGACAAAACGGTCAAAAGAAATCCTCTCTCTGACCTCTGGTGGTACTAACTCCCACTCCTCGTTCGCTGCCATAAGTGTGTCTGCGAACAACTCCTCATGCTCCTCCTCTGCAATAGCCTCCTCGGCCTCCTGTCTCACAAAAGTAGGCCTAGTGGGCCTATCTGCTGTCCGTGAGGCTGTCCTCGGTGCTCTGCGAGATCCTGCTTCACTCCTCTCATCGTCACGATGTGGTGACGGTCTCCTCGGAGTACCCAATCTCTGAAGTGCCACTGTCAACTGCTGCAATACATCATTCGACTGCCGTTGACCTGCACGTTAATCTCTGAGTGCATGCAAAACCTCTGCATCATCCTGATCTCTAGGGTTTTGAGGAATCTCATTCCTGGGAACATCTATTCTATCTGCCCTGTCATTCTTGTCAGCCATATTTCCCGGCTGCCTACTCAAACTCTGTTGCCTGTCAATCAGAGCACGTCTGCATGTGTAATACCTGTGAGACCCAAACTGTTCTGGCTGCATAAGACTGCTAAACCCTTAGGATGGCAGGATTTAGCTCTGATACCATTGTAGAAACCCTAGTTTCCCCCTGTTGCTAAATCTGATGTTTTTTGTTTGTTTTTGCGTTTTGAATGTTTTTGGGTTTTTTGTGCAATAAAAGAAAATTGCGATTTTTGCAAAGAATTGAAAATAAATTCAATAAAAATAAATCGACTCTGATAACAATAGTATTTAAAGTAAATGCTGATGCCAGTCTATTATTTGACCTTCTGAAATGATTACAACAATGATCCAGTTACATGCAATCACAAAAGCAATGAATTTTTATGAAAGAACCTGATTTTCTTTGCAGCAATAAATGATTCTTTTCTGATGGTACGGCTGAGTTGGATGAACTTGTTATCTAGCGCCAGAAGGATGAATCCTCTGCTAATGGAATGTACGCCCCTGATGATGAAGTCTGTATGCTTGCTATAATGCATGCCTTAGCAAATTTAGACAGTATCTTGTTGGCAGCAAATTTTGCATAACTCAATATCTCAATATGACATAATGGCTCGAATTTCCAAGCAAACTGCTTATACTCATGAAAAGTGTGATTTCCTTAATAATAGGAAATCATTAAAAATTTGACTTCTTTTTAATTCTTTTCAATAGTCTCAGCTCAAATATTTAATTATAAATTTAATCGTCAAATGGCCCCTTTCTGATGATGGGCGACCCCTTCACTGAAATCACTTAAGTTATAATAAAATATTATAACTTTATATTATAAACTCTAATTAATTAATATTTAATTAATTCAATTAAATATTAATATCTCTCTCATTATTCATCCTATGCACGAGCCGTCTGAAGCTGACGAACACTGAAGTGATTCTGAACACTATCAATCCATACTGCTAAAAATAGCAGGGGTCCCACGCTGAGTGCTGAATACTGCTAAAAATAGCAACTCAGGCTAGAAGTGTCCGAACGAGCCCGAACGAAAGCCAACTGATCAAGTACTGACAACTGAAGTTGAGCCAAGCTCCAACATGACCCTCTATCCAACCTATCAGCCTACGAGGGTCGCATAATAGGCTAATCCTGTGCTCGGAGAGATGTCAACTAGAAGGGGACATGACACTAGGTCAGCCTCTTTGATTTAATTAACAAATATAAAATATCATTTGTTAACAAGGCCAACCTGCCTTGATAATTATTTATTATCTTAATTTTTACTTAGGAGGAAAATAGCTCTCTAAGCTACCAAACACTAACAACAAAAGGGTAGAACACAATGAATACCCTTCTTCATATGCTTGCCTATGCTCTTAATTCGAAGTGGTATGTACCTAGACCTGGCTGAATGCTTCCTTCTGAGGATGACGAGGTGATAGAGGGGCTTACAACGGCCCTTCCTAAAATGTATACCAACGAGCAGGCAACCATTCTTAGAGAGCAGTGACTTATGTATTCTGATCTTTAAGGTCCTACATTTAGCAAACCAGAAGCTAGGATGGATAGGGCCACCATTGCACAAAACAACCCCATTGGATGGTGGAAATTTCATGGGAAGGACACACTAGATTTGAAACAACTTGCCATTCATTTGCTCTCACAAATTGCTAGTTCCTCTGCTACAGAGAGGAATTAGTCCACCTATGGCTTCATCGAATCCATTGAGATAAATAGGCTTACTTCAAAACAAGTTGAGAAATTAGTTGCAGTTCATAGTGCCTTGAGACTTCAAAACCGATAGACTACTGAGTATCAACAGACTCCAGTAGCACGATGGGATGTTGATCCTGAGGATGTTAGGAAAATTGATGAGGAGGTGCATCCAGGATTGGTCGGGCTACCATTGGATGATCCACTCTTGCCAGAGGATGATAGTGACTCAGATAGTTCTGAGTCTTTGGATATTCATAGCCTGAATGAGGCTTAATTTCATAGACTGTTGTATTTAATATTTTGATTTTCATGTTTGAACTTTGAGACTCCTGGATACATGTTTGAGACATTTGGATATTGATAGACCATGGTTTTATTGATGTTTGATACTATTGTGATAAATTTTATAGTGCTTTAATGACATTTCTTATGCTGTTATAGTGCTACTCTCGTGATTTATTTACATATTGATATTGTTGTTATCAATTATTAATTTATTGGCATCTCTCTCTTTCCCTTTCTCTCTATAATATATTAATAAATTTTGAAAAAATCATATATATATATATATATGATATATGTATATATGTATGTATTTTGCATGTCGTCGTCCCCTAAAAATGGTCCCCTAGGAAACGTCCCAGAAATGCGTCCCCCCCGTCCCCGTCCCCGAAACACCGTGGAACATAGATAATTTGCGAGCTATCAGCATCAAAGGTGACATAATGTATCTAGCATGATTTAAGTCAGCAGATAATGTGTTTTTAAATTCTAGAGCAAAATAAACTTAATAAATTTTCTACTGTAGTGCATATCTTTAAGGACTGACACTTGTACGGTTGAATAGCCTTCAAACAAACTTTGAAACCAAGAAAGAGCCCAATAATACTGGGAACAAACTCAAAAAATGCAATCAACAAAGGAGTTGTACCACAAAATCACATCAAGGCTTATAATGAAACCATGAAAAATGTGATAAGTACCTGACCTTTTTAAATACATCAAATGTTTGGAGTCATATAAAATCTGAGATGCCAAGTTAGAGAATTGATGACCACAAATAACCCCAACACTTCAGGCTTCAGCGAAAGTTATTTTTCTCTTAAGATTATATCTCTCAATAATCCTTTAAAGTTTAAATGTCATTCCAGATGTACAACAATACAATCAAATACAAAATGATAAACAGCCAACATAAGAAACCAAGGCCACACAACAGAAAATTTAAGATTATATTACCAAAAAGTAATAGATACCATAGAGGGCAGTCTTGGGGACCAAAAAGGAATACGCAATGGGAAATACAAACTAAGACCAAAACAAAAAGACAGGGATAATCTAGAAGCAGGTTCTTATAGACTTAGGTTCTACCCACAACTTCATTTCTAGTGCTTTTGTTTAAAATGCTGGCATCCCAACAATAAAATTGGACTACACTAATGAATTTCAATTAGCTAACTCCAAAACTATATAAATATGGGATACCTACACTCCCAACCATAAAAATACATATCCAACACCAAAATCAAAAGATTTGTGTTTATGTTTGTGTTTGGCAAGGATAAAATTTGAAACAAGTTTCATAGAGAGAAAATTATGACTTATGTCCAAAGAATGTAAATTTACATTTTTTATGTTTTTATTATTCATATTTTTGAAACAGAAAATAAATTCGCAAGAGTGTCAAAATAGATAGAAATTACTAAATAACTTCAAAAACTATATGAGAAGATGTGGAAATATATAAACTATGAAAAGTTGATCAACATTAGGATATTAAAATATGTAAATCTGAAACATTAATGTTTGCAACATCAATTAATAAAAATAAATAAATGAACAAAATTTAAAATATCAACGATCACATTTCCCAAGTAATAAAAATTAAAATTAAGAATAAAACGATATTATAGATATTTATTACAATATGAATATTATAAATAATTATGCTTCTTTCTTTGTAAGGACTAATATTAGAATTTAAATTATTCCATTTCTTTGGAAAAAATGTTGGATTTCTCACTTCAAAAAAAAAACTCTTTTGTATAGTTAATTGCCGAATGGCAGCAACAAGCAGGAACAGACATGCGAACAAATCTCTTGGTGATGAGGAATCTTGGATTTACAAGATGAGCCCCTATCTATCTAGGTAAGTGGAAAAGTCTTAGTAGATGCAATATCCTGACAAGACAAAAAGTATTGCTCACAAAGATCCTTGAGAAAAGGAAAATCTTCTTCTCTTCAATGGAAGGTGAACTCTCATGGATTAAATCAAAATTTAGTCACTATTCAGTCAAGCAGGTTATTTGGCTCTCATTTATCATCCCTAGTTGAAAATTGGCCTTCAAGACTATGTTGGAGTAATGCTTGCCTCCCAAAAGCCGGGGCTTTCTCTTGGCTAACAGTGAACAATAAGATCCTAACAAGCAAAAAATTGGTAAAGATGGATGTCTCTTCTCCTTTTAAATGTGTCCTATGTGGTTTTATCCTTGAATATACTGACCATCTTCTCCCTAACTATCCTTTCTCTTCCATCTCCTAGAGATGGCTTTGCTTTAAGTTGAACTAGCATGATCCCTTTCCCCATTCTCTTCTTCAACTTTTCCTTGGTTGGCCAAACCTTTATTGTGACTCCACTTATGCTAGCATTTGGCTTTCTATTCCCTCCCTAATCTGGTGTATTTGGCTTCAAAAAAATAATAGGATCTTTAAGAAATGTTTCTTAAGTGTTGAAGAAGTAATACACAAACTAGAAAGAGCTATTTCTGAAGTTGTCATGAAAAATGTTTTGAAAAATGCCTCTCCCAATCACAAATTCTCTTCCTAGGATGAGTTTCTCCTTAAGCATTGGCCTTTCCTCAGTCCTCTCACTCCCTTTGTCTCCCTCCTCTATTGTAAAGCTCCCACTCATATAAATTGTCTTTTGGTTACCCCTCTCTCCTTTGGTTAAATGAAACTTTGATGGTGCTTCTCACAACAACCCAAGCAATCGAGTGTTAGCTGCATCATTAGAAATAGCAAACGACAAATGCTTAAGGTCTTGGCAGTGAAGCTAGCAAATGGGACCAACAACAAAGCGGAAGCCCAAGCTCTTCTATTGGGCTTATCTTAGGCCAAATCATGAAATTTGAGAAGAATCCAAATAGGAGTCTATGCCAATTATAAATGCTATAAAAAACAAAAGTGTCTCAAATTGGAAAATTAAAAACATTTTTCAGGAGGCATGGATACTTCTCCAAAGCTTTGATTATTATGACTGTGTAAATTGTTGCACGGAAGGAAACAAAGTCATGGCTATTTGGTAATATGGCCGTAGGGAAAAAAGAAAAATTATAAGAGTTCTCCCCCTCTTCTCAGCTTGCTTTTATCGCCCTTGAAAAGGCAATCTTTGAGGACCAAGTTAGACGCAAGTCCTCTTCTTTACCCTTTTGGAGGGGGTAATTTTTCCCTTATTCTCCTATCACATATGCAAGAGGCCTTACGTCATGTAGTCTCTTGGTTGATCTCTCTATATGCCGCTCCCTTGATCCACATGTGTGTTCCCAATCTAGTGACAACCACTTCCATCTTATTCATTTCACTTGACATCATATCCCCTTTTCTCTCAACTCCCTATCACCAACTCTCCTTTCCATACATGTTTCTATAGCTTGTGCATTGTACTTCACTTGTCTAGCAATTCTAAACATTTTTGCTCACATTCATATCACCTTTCCAATGATCTTTTTTTCCATTCCTTTGCTACTCTGGAGCTGCAACCATGAAAGATAGCAAGAAAACCTAGCACTTCTTCTTGCTTGTGCATAAGTGGGAACCTAGCGAGCTTGGAAAATTTAACTTAATCATGCTTTCTTTTGTCTTTTCTATAGATTGTAAACTAAGGGAGGTTTCCATTTGAGATGTTGTGAGGCTTGGTTTTCTTCTTGAATGCCCCTAAGTGTTCCAATATTGAGAGGTCACCTCTATGCTCCTTTCCAATATCATGGACTTGATGGAGTCTTTGTGATATTTAGGGTTTTATAGGTTTGTTGGTCCATTAAATTTGTCAAAAACCCTAAACCCTTGTTGTGTTTCTTAGAGTTTGGTTGTGTGCGTTCTTTTTCAATGTTTATTGTTTCTTCCCGTTACCTCCTCTTCAAGTTATGTGTTCATGCCTTTTATAATGTTCGGTCACTAACCCCTTTGACTGCTTACCGGCACTGCATCCTAGCATGTTATGAATAAATTTTATGCATGTGTTCTAATTCATGACTTAAACACCTTTGTTTGCAATGGTCCCTACTCAAGACATGTCGTTCTTTAATTCCAACAATTTATTCCTTCATACCACAATTTTAAATGTTCAACACATAAGTAAATTACAGTAGCCTTCAAATATCCCAACAAACTATGGACATGTGTTTGCTTCCTATTAGAGTGTGCATTCCTTCATTCGACAATTTCAACTCCATAGTGCATAGGTAAATTGTGGTAGCTTGACTTTTTTTGACAATGTGAGACAGGTGGTGACTTCTGATTAGAGCATGCAATCCTTTTGCACCACATTTTCAATTGCTCAATGCATAAGTAAATTGTGCTAGCCTTATGTTTTTTAAAAGTTCGACATTTGTCACTTTTTCATTGGTCACGTTTGCAGCGCATTCTTCAGCCCAAATATTCCTTCCACAATGCGCCAATGCTTAGCCAATTGAAAAGTCAATAAACACGTGCCCATTTCCCATTTAAGCACATAACGATAACACACCACATTTTCACTCAAAGATTTTCAAATCAATTTTGTGGTATACCATATGAATGCACTAGTTGTCCATCATTCCACACCCTTTCAAGATCAACGGTTGTTATTTAAAATTGAGAACGACTACTTACAAACAAGTTTCATCCACATGAGTCATTACTGCAACAATTAAGACACAACAATCGTTGTTTTAAAGCAATTGTTTTAAGCTTTTCTATATCATTGCATTCAAAGTATCTTTGAGTTCATGGTGTGAGAAGTTTGAGCTTTTGGAAAAGTTGTGTGGTCAAGAATTAGGGTTTCTAAGAAAATTCATGTGTAAGCCATTTTGTTACATCAAAAAGCTTGTGATTTTGGTTAAATTGTTTGTAATTGCTAGTTAGGGTTTTTGAGAAGTTCTTTGCATTTTCTTCTCAATATTTGAAGAAAGGTCAAAGCCCTAGGTTGTTTGAAAACCAAATTAAACCCTAATTGTCTAAGAAATACAAAAATGAGTGAGTTTAGTATTGAGTCTAGGGGAGTTAAAAGGTTTATTGAAGATGACCTGATGAAACAACAGCCTCAATTCACTGAATGAGCAAAGCATGCTCAAGGCACTAGAGTTTTACAAGACCGAATTATTGACAGAGCCAACCAGGTCAAAGATGCCATTATCCCTCATTAAGGGTGGAACCTTTTTGAATATGACTACAGAGCAAGTCAATCTGACAAACCTATTTCAAATTTATAGAGTTAAGACTTGAGAAAATTAGTGTTTCTGAATGTGTTCATAAATGTTGATCTAATTAAGGCCCTAGTACAAAATTATGATGCTAAGAGAAGAGTTATTGGAAGTAGTAAAGGAGCTCCACTACTGGAAATAAATAGGCATTTCATTGTGGAAGATTTTAATCTCAATGTCACAGCCAATGTGGCTATTGATTTTGGAGTTCTAAATGGAGAGTTTTCTTAAGACAAGCATAATTTCAAAGTAATGTGGTTGCCTCAACACAGGAGAAGAGGGCCAAATAGAAAAATGGTCAAATTTGCTAAGGATGAAGTGGAGCCCTTTGATTATGATATTTTTGAGGATTACATCATCAACACTTACTTTGCTCTGTGTCAAATGTTGGGAAGATTGCAAGGTACAGATGCCTATTTACAAGATGATGTTAGTTGTTGATGTACAACATAGAGATTTGAACAAAAGCTTTAATTATGCTTCATATGTTGTTGAGAATATTCATAAGCAATTAAAAGCCATGAAAGATCCTAAGGCTGGTCTATATTTCAAATGGTATTCTCTTTTATGCCACTCATCGTTGTACAATAGGATGAAGATCTTGAACAAACCTATGAAATTGAGAATGTTAGATGACAATGGTTGTTACATCCCTCACATTGAGATTATATATTGGTTATGTATTTCAAATGCAATGTTAGTTGCAAATAACTGCTTTCATGTGATTACGACATTGAGAATGCAATAATTGTTCTTTTATCATAATTGTAATGCTAACGAACTCTTCATTTTGCAAGTGAATTTATTATTAACGTGAAGTTGAATGAGATCATGAGATTAATTTAAATACATATTATTTAGCCGTTGAGAACGATCTAACCATAATCCTTGTCAGTGGATGTAGGATCGTCGATGCCACGAGAGAAAGGGAAATATCATCAGGGAGAGGACATGGTTAACAATGGATCAATTTTATTGTCTACCTCGAGCCGGTGTATGATAAATATCTAAATCGTAACTTGGCCATAAATAATAGAAAGTAATTAATTACTCTATAAGTTAAATTAAATATAAATATATTAATCTTTAATTATTTTTAAGGGATTGCAAATGGTTATAAATTAATAAATTAAAAATTTTGATATAATTAAGATATTTATTAATAAATATTCTCTTGTGATTGGAGCGAACAAGTCTTGTTATATATATATAAGTTTATGCAATGGCTATTTAATATTAAATTAATAATCATGGATATAAATCAATGCCATCAATCTAAATTTAAATTGAAGTAAGGCTTAAATCAAAAAATGAATTAATTTGATGTTGAATCATCGGCGGTAGTCTTCCTTGTGCCTCCAGTCGAAACGGCCAAGATGGGAGCCGAGAGGTCTTAGGGAATTCAAGCAATCTTGGAGCGGAGGTTACTGGGAGGCATTCACAATTAATTGGAGGCCTCTCCATTTCATTGAGGGAACTTTTTTTTTTTGGCACACAGAGGCACTCTGTTTTGGGCGGGTAATATCTGCAAACACATTGGCTTTCACGATGGACCATAGACGCTTATTTCCAGAAAAATACCATTGAGTCTCAACCTTACTCCTAGACAAATATTATTGAGTCCCCACCTCATCTTCGTTTCTCTATTCTTCCGCTATTCTGGGGATTCTCACATTTTTTCCTGAGTTACTCCTTGAGGAATTTTCTATATCGACATTAAGGAGTTACTCAGACCTTAAGATAATTTAGCTTTGTTCTCTGAATTTCCATCTGCCTTGCTCATAATTTCACGTTTCCCATAATGGGAAAGCCCTCTCTGTAATCGCATTTGTTTCAACTTGAGTTGCTCCATTCTTCTATCCGTTTTCCAATCTTGCTGGCGACTACTTTAGATATCAATCTTGAGAAATCTCTATGGATATTGTACGCGTTGGAGTCTGGGAAATAATTTGCATTTCAATCTTGGGAGGTGGCAGAATCAAGTTCTTGGAATTGTGTCTCTTATCTTTCTTGACTAGAAGTTGGTGTAGCTTCATAGTTTGTCGAGTGTTGCCGAGGAGAAAACTAAGATCTTTCAGGAATCGAACTCTTTCTCTCAGGCAAGTTAACATATTAAATCGTCAATGTATATTGCATCGTTGATATCATTTGTTGAGCATCTAATGTAGGAAAGAAACTATTGATATTCTAGTCTTTCAGAGAGAAGGAATCAGGTATACTCAATTATCATCTTGAGATGGTATGAGAAGGGAAATTCCTGTAGGAGAATCGAAATCACTTCTCTTCTTGCTATCATAATTATCTTTGTCAAAAATATAATTCTAATTTTGGTTTAGTTTGAACCATTCAAATTTTACCATTGAATTTATTCCATCTGCAAACGAAATTTTCCTTCCTGTAAACAGAAGTTGGATAAGTACCCTATTTTTGCTCTTTCGAATCTTTTGGGGATATAAAAGAGAAACTTGAAATCCTCATTGATGTGTCTGTCACTCTCATCATTTGTACAAACTCTTTGGTAAAGAGTTGACCTAGAACGAGAAGATTTTGATATTCAAACCAGTCTTTATTAATTAAATTGGGACCAAAATATGAAGTTGTATAATAAGTTCTGAAAGACCATTTAACTGAATATGTCGATCATAAGTGCTTAATGAAAATAACCTTTGTTTAGAGAAGGCAGTTTGTTTCTTTTTGGAAAGTGATAAATGTTGAACTGAGACTCTCTCTCTCTCTCTCTCTCTCTCCCTCTCTCTATGAATAAATGCTTAATGGTATTAGCTTAACCCTAACTAAGAGAAAAGATTTTGAATCAAGTATGGTATTGCGAGCAACTACGTCTTAGCCGAGTTCATCTCATGTCTTACCTTTGCTAAGGATTGAAGGTATCTCCTTCTCAACAGATATCAATTTGCTTAGCTACCCTTGATTATAAAAGCAGTTGCTACCTAAGAGGTGAAAGATAAAGAGCCAATCTCCCTTAAAGGGGTTTAAGGAAACAACTTAATCTTAAATAAAAATGGTTCCTAATTGGGTTATTGTAACGTTAAATTCTATGGTTAAGATATAACCTCGAACTTAGAAGAAATGATAAATAAACTGCTAATATTAAATTAGAACTTGATCTAAGAATTGTCATGTTGAGCAAGGGTGAGAATGCTGACGGCACAAGAGTGCCAGAGATATCGACACAGGAGTGCCAGAGATATTGGCACAGGAGTGCCAATAATTTAAAAATCCTTGGCCAAGGTACGATGCTAGATTCAGCATCTGTCAGCTATCAAGAACCAGATATACCACTGATCAGAGTGGCCTTGCTAGTTGGGAGGTACCCTTAGTAAGGTCGATTAGGAGGTATAGGTCCTTGACACCAGGCTTACAGGCATGATAATAATTTGATCCATGTTGATTACCCTCATGGAGGGCAGGTTCTTCAGTTGAAGAAACTCGGGAGACCAATAGGTCTTGGTTGGGCGGTAAAGCCCCTGATGATAATTCTCTTCCCCTCATTGATAAAAATTTTCCAAGTTTAACAGCATGAAGATGATGTCAAGTGTATTCCTTTCTCACTCGTAAATCTAGGTACATGCAATGTTCATTAAATTTTACTCTCATTTATGCAATGAATGTTATTCTTTCATGTTAAATGTATGTTGTAGGATTCTGCAGTTAATTAGTTTGTTAGCAATTTGAATCATTCCGCTGAAATGAAAGATCTGAAAGTAGTTAGTGAATAAAAAGAAGTTATTTCTTTTCCTCTATTCATTTATTGGATTAATGGAAGCCCTAGATGGTTTAGTTAGTTAGAATTGTCGGATGAAAACTGGCAGTTGTTCCATTTCTTAAACACTTGAAAGACAGTTGTTGCATTTGTTTAATAGTGGTAGTATTTGTTTGTTACTTTCTGGACGCAAAGAAAAGTAATTATTATCCTTCTGTAATTTTTGTATATGTTTACAGTTAATAGTTATTCTTCTAGTTGGAAATGGAATTTTTAAAAGTTAGTTGATGAGTTGTATGATGTAACAACATCGGAATTGGTTTTCTTTTCCATCTCACTGCATAGGAAACCCTAGTTTGACAGTTATTTAGTTATTGACCTTCCGTGAAACGGTTGGCGGAACAGTTGGTAGTTTCAATTCAGCTGAAACTAGAAACTTTGAAGTTAGTTGAAAATTTTAAATTGATTTAGTATGAAATCGATTTGGAACTCTTGAACGAAAACAAGTTAGTTGAACTTCTGCTGAATTGGTAGTTGGTTACAACTTTAAACTGTGGTTCAAGTGGAGTTGTTACAATGGTGTCCAATTGCCTCTCCAAATGTGGACATATTTGTAGGATTCTCATTGCTCCTCTTTTGATTATATGGTATTTGAGAATGTGTTTGTACAAGGGGCATGGAGAATTTAAGCCTTCAATATAAAAAATGATTATCAAATAAGGTAACCAAATTCCTTAGGCCTCTAGAGTTTGACCTTGAGAAGGAGATAAATCACAATTGGGGTGATTGGTACTTGCACTCCAATTGTACAATAATTAGGGTTTAGGGCTCTCCAGTTCAACCTCATTTCCTACCAAAATATGTCTGATAGGATTGATTTTATGGAAATAATGTGGCAATTAAATGAATCAAACAATTTTCATCTCAGATCAATTAAGAAGGGTTCTCTCATTCCTGCTGGAATGCACTTTTCAAATTTCAACGTCACATCTAAGGAGGGTTTAGAGGTATTACGTTCTTTGTTGCAAGCTTATAGATTGAAGGTCAATGTTGCAAGATATCGTGACCTTTACATTATATAAACAAAATCATATTGAAGGCCAAAACATCACCTTATTATCACAAGTTTAATGCTTCAGATGATGTTATAAGAAATTGTCTTGCAGAGGAGCAAGTCAAAGAAATGAAGCAGAAATGGATCAAATTGGGACAGATAGATGAAATAAGTAAAAAGGAAAACCCACCCTATAAGGAAGCATTTCTTGATATTACAGACCCATTTGATAGGATGGCAAAGTTGTTGCACAACTTTGATAATATTGTGTACCGGGAAAAACCTCTTGTTGAGGATGAGCGCATTGAAAAGGAAGTTGAACATTCAATTCAACAAGGAGCTATGCCAGCATAGTCAATAGTACATCATATAGCAGCTCCTGTAGTACCAAGTGGCATTTAGCCTTTGGTGGGTTACTCTATTGATATTGAAGATATTGGAGAGAATATGCCTGGAGATGAGGAAGTAGATCAAGTCTTCCCTTCTCCTCAAAGAGATCAAGTTGAGGAACAGGTGCCTGAGAATAGGCTCTTGATTGACTTTGGTGATCCTAATGTAATAGCAAATGATGTAAGAGCTTTGGCTTGTAGCCAATTTCTTCCTAATGAGAATTTTGTGAAATCTAAAGAATTCAAAGACTTCTTGATAAAAAAATAAGTTTGCAGAATTTGAAGTTGAGTTGAATAAGCAAAAAGATGGAGCTCTTAAGAAAGACTTGGAGAAGGTCACCAAAGAGGTCTTGGAGAGGATAGACCTTGAGTTAAAGGACATTACTCCTGAAGAGGGTAGAAAAATTGTGAAAGACAATAAATGCTTGCTATTGCCCAAATGGGATATCTTTTGCGTTAGCACTAGATATAATAAGGAAACAAAGGGTAGGGGTTGTTAGTTTTAGGATCAGAAATGTAAGCAAGCAGAAAATGCAACACATAAACAATGAACAAAATATTTTACCTTGAGAAAACCCTCCTACTCTAGGGAGAAAAACCTAGCAAATAATCTCTTATATATCAAATAAAAGTGCAGAATTATGCATACAGATCAGGCCCTTGAATTTGGCCAAGACTTATACAAAATGTATGTTGCTTCTCCTTGAGCAAATAATAAACCTTTTGCAAAGAATCGGATCTGCTGCTAAAGAAGTGCGAACTGCTGCTAGGATTTGAAAATGAAGTGAATGATTGTGATGTTAGAAATGAGAGGTCTTCACCTCCTTTATATACAAGGATAGGCAACCTCTTCTCTAGGTCAGCCCCCTAAGGAAATTAAAAAATACAAAATATTATTTGAGTCAAGAAGGCCGACCTGCCTTAAACAAAGATATATTAAGGAGAAAAATATCTCCTGCAGCTACAACACTAACACTCCCTCTTAGCTAAGGAGGTATTTTTCCAGATATCCACGTCATGGAGTCTCTCAACATGATGCCCACAATGGCTACACCTATTTGTGGAAAACCACATCTCAATCTCAGAGATGTACAATAGTTCATTACGGAGTCTCTCAACGTGATGTCGTCATGGAGTCTCTCAACATGACGTCCACAATGGCTACTCCCATGTGTGGAAAGAAACACATGTGCAAGTGTTCATCACAAAGTATCTCAATGTGATGTCGTCATGGAGTCTCTCAGCATGACGTCCACAATGGCTACTCCCATGTGTGGAAAGAAACACAAGTACAAGGGTTCATCACGGAGTCTCTCAACGTGATGTCATCATGGAGTCTCTCAACATGACGTTTCATCTCAGTCATAGAGATGAACAAGGGCTTGCACCTCATATTTCTTCGTCTCAGAGAAATATACACTACAAGGGCTTTCACCTCATATTTCTCCGTCTCAGAGAAATATACACTACATGGGCTTTCACCTCATATTTCTCCATCTCAAAGAAATATACACTACAAGGGCTTTCACCTCATATTTCTCTGTCTTAGAGAAATATACACTACAACAAATCTTCATGATGATGTGACTCCCTTTGAAGCTCCAAGTACCTACATCAACCTCCTGACCTCCTCGTCCAAGATTGTCTGCAATGCTCGCCTTAGAGGAATGGTTTCTAATGCACACCTCTCGCACTACTGACTTGCAAGAGTTTAGGACTGTCCTTCTCGACCTCATCCCGGATCACCCTATTCTGAATAGGTATGCGGAGCTACCAATGTCAAATCCAGATTGACTGTCTTGTGCAATTTTGTTCTCTGCAGCTGAAGAGGTCTTCCAAGGACTTTAGCACCTGGCCTTGCAACACTGCAACTTACTTGGTTGACACCTTCACTTCTTCTCAGTGAGCCACAAAACTCTCTCTTGATCCCTGCCTCAGAGATTGCAAAGAAATCCTCTGGAATTGAACTCCCCTCCATTGACTAATCTCATAGCTTTAATCCTTTTCCCGAACATGCTCTCAACTCGAGCCTTGAATCCTCGGAATTTAACTCCCTCTGAATGTCATTTCCTCCTCTTTGAAGTAACTGATCGCAATGACAATCTATATAGGTTCTTCGTTGTTTAGTGTCTTCATCTTTCTCAATCTTCTTTGCTAATGCAAACTCTCCATCCAAGGCTGACCCAACCTTGTGCCCTCAAGAGATGTCTACAGTGAAGTTATGTGCCATCAACTCAGTCTCAAGGCTGCAAGCTATGACTCCATGTTTGTTCATTTCTTCAGCCGCCAAGACTTCTTCACATGATGCATCAAGCTCTTTCTCCCCTTGAATTCCTTATGCAATCTATCATCATCCTTTTGCTCCTTGATCCGTCCTGAAAGCATCTTAGAGAGATTAATACTAGTTCATAGAATCAAACTACCCCGAAGAAAAAATATACAGAACAATGCTAGAAGCATACATGATTCACTATTCCCAATGTTAATGCATGAGTTATTATTAACTACATAAAATTCATGAACATTATTCAAAGGTATAAAATACTTATCTCTTTATTGTCTAATCTTCCTCACAATCCACCAATTGTTCGTTCCTGATCTTTGCACTTAAAGATTCAGATCTGCTGCAATGGTACCAGTTCATTGATTCTAACTCTTTTGATAATAATACAGCCTACTCTTCAGTTGTTTTAGCTCTTCTTTTCAGCTCTTCATCTGAATCTTGCATCTTCTCATAGCTCTCAAGCCACATTTGAAATCGGCATCTGTCTTAAGGTCTACTATCCAATGTGGCAAGGCCAAATGACAATGAAAATCTCTTTCCAACACCTTCAGACTCACCAAGAATAGCTCCCAAGATTGTTCAATAACATCAAACTCACCCAGCAACATTCCAACACCCTCAAAAGGTAAGGATATAACAGCTATAAGTCTAATAATGACTGATACCAAGTTGCAGGACTCCGAATGACAAGGATCACCACTAGACTAACCCAGCAATCTCCAAACAACCTCTATCTACCAAGGATGGACAAGGAACAGGTCTGTCATAAGTTTTCAGTCATACCCAAGTCTGTACGATACCCCTTTAGGCATCAAAATCCTCCAAGAAACAACTCCAACAGTCACCAAAGATTTCCCCAAGTCAAATCACCCCCAAACAGCCTTGAAACCACCTTATATAGGTAGTAGTTGGGAAGGAGAAGTCTCATGCCCAACTCCAAGCGTCTGGTATGAAGGTACGGCTCCACAAATCTCATTGAAACCCCAATCTGCAAATTCTATGAAGACCAATGGTGATTCCAGAGAAGAACCACACCAAGCCAGCTGGGGATTGACTTTCACATCTGAAACCAATAATCCAATGAGGGTTTGGACCTCACAAGATTCAAGGAAAAAAACATGCAAGTTCACTCCAGCCACATTTCGTTATGTGTAATCACAGTGTATGACAAACTCCTCTGGAATGCTTAAACAAATCTGATTGGATTTCTTGAACCTGCTCTGATACCATGTTAGTTTTAGGATCAGAAATGTAAGCAAGTAGAAAATGCAACACATAAACAATGAACACAATATTTTACCCTGGGAAAACCCTCCTACTCGAGGGAGAAAAACCTAGCAAATAATCTCTTATATATCAATAAAAGTGCAGAATTCTGCATACAGATCAGGCCCTTGAATTTGGCCAAGACTTATACAAAATGTATGTTGCTTCTCCTTGAGCAAATAATAAACCTTCTGCAAAGAATCAGATCTGCTGCTAAAGAAGTGTGAACTGCTGCTAGGATTTGAAAATGAAGTGAATGATTGTGATGTTAGAAATGAGAGGTCTTCACCTCCTTTATATACAAGGATAGGCAACCTCTTCTCTAGGTCGGCCCCCTTAGGAAAAAAGAAATTACAAAATATTATTTGAGTCAAGAAGGCCGACCTGCCTTAGACAAAGATATATTAAGGAGAAAAATATCTCCTGCAGCTACAACACTAACAGGGGTAAAGGTGTTGAATTTTGATGAGCAAGCTGAAGATTTATATTTTGGATCTGGATTTAGTACAAAATATGATACATTGGCAATATGGTCAGTCACTCAAGGCAATAATAAACCCCAAGTGGATGTCAGTGAATTATCAGGAAATTTAATTGTGAAGAGATTATCTGACACCACTCCTCCACAAGATGCATCTTTAGTGGTTAGTACAACATTGTTTAGTGAAGCTACAGCTAAAAAGCAGCAGACAGATTACACTAAGTTGCATGAGACATATTTGAAGTTGTTGCAGGAGTATAATAAGGTGGTATCCCAGCTGTCACAATCTCAAAGTGCTATCGCTACCCCTTTTACTCCTCAACCAGGGTCAACAAAGATCTCCACTCAAGATAGAGAAACCCTTTCTCTAAGAATAAAAGAATTGAAGGTTCAATTGATGCAGAGCCAAGAAAATGAGAAATCTGCCAAGGAAGAATTGAAAAAGGTGGCCACAGACATAATTGATGATCTTCTTGGCCATAGGCTTTCAAATATTTTGCATAGAATTGAAGGTGCTTGGAAAGGGTATGAAAGCTTAAAGAAGGCATACATCAAGTATATGCAACAACAGGCCAATTTCCAGGGCACATTGAACAATTGGATCCTTAGGGCTACCTCCATTAAAGAGATCAACAATGACCACATTTGATGATAATACTCCCCAAAATCTTGCCCAGGTAAGTGAATATATTGACTTATTAGGGGAGATTTCAGCATTTTAAGGATTAAGGATTCATATATAAAACCAAAGCAAATCAAGGAAAGGAAGAATGCATATAAGGGTTTACAAACATTCTTGACTCAAATATTTTTCCACCAGAAAGATGAAAGTATGTTTTCTTTCTCTAGGAAATCTCACCCATGACATGAACAGAAAAATAGAATAATGCTATAAGTAAAGAATTTTTTTTGGAGAAGCCCTTAATGATAAAAGTAAAATAATCACACCCACTAGATTAGATCAAAAAACATTCAATCATGGTGTTGATACACATTCCTCAGTGAACAATGCATCCATGATTACTCATAATTCAATGCATAATTTTAATAGTCTTCTAGTCATCTATCTCTATTGTCACTAACTTGTTTAATAAGAAATGTTTTGCATAAATTATGTATAGATGCTACAAGTTTCTTCCTTTCCTCCACTACGGTATGGCGTCATAGGTCTGCTTTCCTACTACCCTCATTTTATTGTGACAACTTTTCTAGTTAATGAAATGCATTTTTCAATTTAGAAAATAACATCAATAAAAAGAAATCACCTAACCCAAAATACAATAATTCATATAAATATACAAGATCCACAATATGACACATTGACGAAGTACTAACTTCAAACTTATCTTTGCTTGGAACAATATATTATAATATGTTTTTGGATACAAATTTACCTCTAGTTTGCATCAGCTTGCATTTAGTGGCTTCATAGATGCCAAGTGCAGATCCAAATGCTACTGCACCCCTCACCATAGAAAATGGAAACGCCTTCCAAGAAGTTCTGCAACATGCCATCAAGAGCATAAGTTATCAAGGTCAATGCTTGAATTTTAATGAAATTCTAATCAGTAGTACTATTCAAATAGTGACAGATCATAACTTAGTTCATAACAACATTCTAGACCATTTAATTAACATATATTGTAATGGTGACTTGCATGTAGGTTAATTGAGTACATCCAAATGATGCAATTGAAATATTCATTATGTGGCGCATCTTTGAATTAATTAAGCATCAAGAAGTCCACAAATCAAGCAATCAAATAATTCCAACAAAATTGAGCAAGTCAACATATACAAAGCCTAGTTACCAGAAAAAGTGTTGGGAGCAAATAAAAATCATATAATATATTGAGTCAAAATGGATAGTCAAATCAAGTCTTGAGATGTAAATTGTAGACCATATCTAAATATAATATTGTTTAGAGTAATCATGTAAATCCTAACAGACAACTACAAGTATAGACTGAAATTCAATTTTCAATTTTTAAGTTTTTTATTTTGTATCTCTATGTGTCTTTTCAAGCACGTTCAGCATCACAATGGCTGCATATTGGTGTGATTGTGGAGCTGATTTGATATGTTGCACTCGCATTAAAACCATAATGCAAGCACAAATGTACATTATTCCGAAACAGAGCAGTTGCAGGTTGCATTGCAGCAGCTGTTGCCAAGTGTCAAACAACATATGGGAACTGTCCACAGTGCAATATCTCATGTATGCAATTAAGAGTAATGGATCTTCCAACATGGTGCAAGTCACAAGAAATAATGAATTTGTTTGTGAATTTGTTGAATTGCCTCCACAAAAGCATGTATCCTTGTATCTTTTGGAGTAAGTCATAGAAGAAAAAAGGGGAATAAACTGTGATTAACCACAGTTAATCAATGCCTGGCATTTGGTCTGCGCTGGATCAAACCAGCATGGCTTTGACCCAATCAACCTAGGTTTTTTTCAAATGCAGGTTATTAAATATCCCACCTTTTTCATGTTTTTTAGAGTTTAGGGTTTAGGGTAAAATTTGCTTTTCTCCCATTTTAAACCCATATTATTGAATTTCATCCACACTTTCAGTTTTCCATGTGATGTAATGCTACTATAGACTCCATGAATAACTCATTTATTGAGCCATGTGTTGCATCAATTGAAAAATGACACTCCTTCAAAAATAAAGTTTATAAAGCAATTTCAACAATTTGGAGTGTTCCACAGGGATGCATTCCCCCCTCAAATCCCCATGTTTCCAAGACAGGTATGTCCCCAAGACGTGAGGACTTGGAGGAGATGTCCCACCACTGCCACTCAAGATCCAAGTACATTTCCATGACATCCCCCTCAAGGAAGCGACAATTCCAAGACAGTCCCTTGGTTTGGGGATGGCTTGGAAACTCCGAGATGTCCTCGACATGTCTAGGGGACTTTGAGGAGTCTCCCAACCATCCCCAAGACTTCCAAGCAGGCCTCATGGCAAAAAAATGAAAAAAACAATATTTTTTAAAATTCAGAAAGTGTTTTAGATTTGCATGCTACAAACCCAAACCCTGCTGGCCTATGGGCCCACCCAAACCATAAGCACTCACAAAAAAATTATAAATAGGCATCTAAATTCTAAGCCTCATTTCAAATCAATTCTAAGTTTCATAATTGGTAAGGACTTAGTGTTGCAAAAAAAAAGTGATAAAATTGTGAAAATGGCATTCACCATGAAGGTTTGTGTGGTTTTGAGAAGGCTTAAGAACTTTCCTACATTAATACTAATCTTTGTCTCATCTCTTTGAAGAAATAGATGTATTCATCAAGGCCTAGAAAGAACCATGATGTGCATCCTTAAGAACCTAACTTAGAAACAACTTTAGACATCATAATTCATCTGAGGTACGTCAAGAAAATTGCACGATTGCTACAAGTTACCATATGCCAACAAGCTCTAAAACACGTCAGGTTACTTGCTATCATAGGTACAAAAATGTAAAACTTGAGATAAATGGGCCTTTTGTGTATCCTAAATGACCAAAAAGGCAACGCTTTGACCTACGAAGTACTTGACTTTTAGCATCATGCAATTAATTTTTGAACTTAAGTCTTATACTTCAAATATTCATTCTATAACTTACATAATTTTTAGAATATTTCTTCAAATGTTTATGCATAGGATCTCCATGTACTTTTCCATTTCTACAATATGAAAGCGATGTTTTTGAAATTCATATCAGTTTTATTATTTCTTTTGATAAAGAAGCAACTTCTACAACTTGAAGGAATTTTAAATATCTTGCAAAATGGAAGCAATTATAATAGTTGAGACTTTGAACTTATTTTGGATTCTAATTTTAAATTAATGTTTGAACTATTGAATTAGCCCACATATAACCCATTTAGGTTTCCAAATTGTGAAAAGCAACACAGATTTTAATGAAAACATGTCACATGTTGCCCTCCAATGGACCCAATAGCCAAGAAAGCAGTAAAATGTCAAGCCACTCACAATGAAATTGAAAATTAGAATTTGTGAGGGAAGGAAATAAATCATTGTTGAAAGCATTCCTCATCTATCATTCATTCCATCATCATTTGGAGCTGTTTCTGGAATTAAATTTAAAACAGATTTTCCATTTTGCCGTTTTTAGAGAAGACTAATAGGGATTGAATTGCATAACGAACCCATAAAACCCTGGCAAACAATAGTAATTAGTATATGGTTGTCCAAACTTTGTAAGGGAAGGATATAAATTAGTATGACAGGTATTCTTTATCAACCATGCATTCTACTAACATATGGAGCTATTTCTACAACTATAACAGATCAACAATTTAACTATCTCAAGAGAAAAATAGTCCTAAAAGGAAGTCAATAACATAACAAGCCTCTCGACCCTAGCAGATTGCTTTGGAGAAATGTGGACTTTTCTGCAAGTATTCAGTGAGGCTTGAGGTATATTCACTTGCTTCTTGTGCTTGGTGTTACAATTTTTTTCATTTTGAAGGGGTGACTGGACAGCTGTATGACAAAATTGCTACAGCATATCTTAGCTCTAAAAGCTTGGACAGCTGATTTTAGCAATGTCCGGGATTCACCCTACCCATGTAATTACATTTCAGGCTTTTATACAGAAATTTGAGGTGGAATATTATTTCTTGCCTTCTTTCCTTTAAATTATTGTATATTTTTGTTCTTTATGAATGCATTTTTCCTTAGTTTCCTTCCTAAAATGAAAGTGATGCATGAATTATATTTTTACTTGAGAAATTCTGTATAAAATGATAATAATTCCGGATAAATGCATCTATATGTACAGAAGGATAAATCCTTAGATCAATGATGAAGCATATATCATGTAAACATTAAAAGGTGAAAATAATTCAACAATAAATGATGCATATCCTTCATCCAATGGTATGATTTTAAGCGCTAAATCATTGGGACTTCTACAATGGAGACTTCAAATCTCCAACAGACAAGTTACACGCTTAAAATGTATAAATGTTGAATGTTGAATTGGGTAAACCTCTACATCCAATTCTGGGTGTTGCATACACAATTGATGAGGCCAAGTGCAAGTATTGTGTGAATTTGATGGAATAGATATCCCTTGGTCATGGCATCTAAGCCTGAGGTCACTCCATATAGGAATATTAACCAAAAAAAAAAAAATGATCTGCATCCTTGTAATTAAGCAACACTTGTTTATCTATGAGCATCACAAGAGAGATTTTGGCTCATGCTGATCATATGAGCTTATCTTAACTAGGGATAAGCCCACGTTGAGCATTATTGGTAGAGACACAACTAAAACAATAAAAAGACATTTAATTGGAATAGCCTTTTGTAATTATTTCTAGGTCATGCTTACAAATCCTACTTAATCCTTGAAGAGGTGTTGTATTCTTGCATGCTAGTCTACTACATATCTTGCCTAGTTCCCCATGGGAAGACTTGTTTTCTTTTAGATATGGGTGGTATATGAGAGCCATAAGGACATTGGGTGCTAGAAAATTTAAATATAAAGAGGATAGATAGGTATAACATTGTCCCTTGAGCATTTAGACTTATTGTTAAATTCAATGGAAAAGGTTCAAAGACACACATAAAGGTCATTTCTCATCAATGGTGTTATGATTAAGTATGTCAAGTCGCAAAGTGAGCTATCCCCTTCTACCATTGATTATAGAGGGCATGTTAACTTAGGCAATTTGCTTACAATCATGACACCTTCTATAAAGGTGTGGATGTTTACATATTTCTAAATTGTTAAATGATCATTGCATATCCTTAGGGCTCAAGTAAGATTGCAATCATATTGGTGTTTTATATCCATGCTTGTCTTCTTATTACTTTTCAAGGCAAGGGAACAATTACAATTTCACTACCTGTACTATATCAAGGATTGCAAGAAAAGTATTGGAAAGGATTTTTAGCATGAAAGAGCCTTTCTACCTTTAGCTAAAGATGTGAAAGACATATAAGGAGACATGGGAAAAGCAAATAACACACAAAAATTGGGGGCAAGACTTGAGTGAGATTAATTACACCATGTATCATTCAAAGCAAGTTCAATGCCCTATCAGATTGAGAAAACTCTTTAATAGGATAGCAAGTGTGAGACTATTGAGATTCTACCATTCATAGAGCTGGGATGTATTTTGGTGACAATACAATGAAAGCCTTTTCCACATGCATAGGCTCCAAATAAATCACTTTCTACATTATTTGCTATGCCCTTGACTTATAACATGGATGGGAATATGTGTAGCCAACTTGTGGCTAGTAAAACCTTTAATTGAGTTATATTATCATTTTTTGTAGTTTTATTTAGGTAGTTAGATCAGCTTGGGTGGTCACCATGGCATAATTATTGTATATATAAGAGGTCATGGTTAGTTTATTATCATCATATCATGAATTTTGCTTTCGTTGAAGACTTTTGGAGGTTGTCCCCTCAAAGTGGCTTATTATCATTGAATATTTGCAAGCAACTCCTATTGTATTTCCAATTATTTGTTGTATTTTTCTCTTGTGTAATTTATTTTATTACAAGTGGTATCAAAGTGTGATCTCGGCATCTGGAGACAACAAACAAGCTGGATTTTTTTCAATTTAGGAGGTTGAGTTGCCAAGCACATCTCTCTTATTTTGGTGATTTTTTTTCTAAAATTTGAAGGATTGTTCAAGGACATATCAAACCAGCCATAGTCTAAATTGGAGGTCAATTGAAACATTTTCGAAGTAGTTATTGTGAAATTAGGGTTTCATCCCTATTTTGAAGATTCACCTATATCTCACAAATGTTTTTTTTTAAATGTTGGAGGAGCATTCAAGAAAGTTACAATCCAAATTTCACCTTTTCGTGATCAATAGAGTGATTTATTGCAATTTTAGGGTTTTTATAAATTTTCTCTACACGATATAATTTTTAGATTATTTCATATTTCTTTACATTTTTGGGAAATTTATGAAAATTCATTAGGGGTCTCCTCTTTGAATTTTTTATTTTGGGACCAACATAATACTAAAATCATTTGGCCAAAGTTGGGTCACAAGAGAAAATCAAAGTTTGCATTGTCAAGACATAGCACGACAAGGCCATAGACGAGAAGTTGAGGAAAGAATTCCTACACTATAGGAAAAACTCCAAAAAAGAGGATATGTGTTTGGAGTTAAAATTGGGTGGAAATTCAGGCATGATGTCATCTCCATTACATGATAAAGTGGACCATCTAGAAGAGAGTATGCACCATATGCAAGGATATTTGGTTCGCATGCAAGGAGAAATGGCTAGCATGTAAGGAGATTTGGTTGGCATCCATATAATATTGTCCTCTATCAAAGATTCTATCCAAATGCTATCATTCTCACAACCAAGTGTCCAACACCATACACTGTCATCAATGTTTCAATCAATTAAGGTGGATTATCAAGACAAACAAATGCTAGCACTCATTCTCAATCTTGAAATCGAGTACTCAAAATAGACATACAGAAGTTTGATGGAAAGGATCCAATCACCTAGATTAATCGAATGGAGACTTTTTTTATATTCATCAAATCCCATATTTACAAAAGGTTACAATGGCATCCTTCAATCTGGAAATTGAGCAATTCAATTGGTAGAGATTGTTATGTGCTCAAAACAAGAAGAAAACCCTCAATGTCACATGGTCAACTATTGTAGAGGAATTGTAGCTGCAATATAGCAATAGTGTATTGCCAAACTACAACAAATGGAATTAGGAAAATTATATTTAGCACTTCTAGAACCTATCCTTGTGGGTAGATCCAACTATGAAGGACAAATTGAATGACTTGTTTCTTGATGGGCTCAAGGATCACATCCAACTTGAGGTATGCATGTTTAATCCTCTTACCATATCTAGTTCTTTTATTATGGCATGTGGAGAAGAGGAAAAAAAATTGGCTCCTACAAGGCAAGGGTTCAACAACATGCCTTTTGATACAACAATTTCCTCAACCTAGTAATTTGGCCCCTCTACAAATTGAAGGAAAAAGGGCAAAAGGGTTTTCTTTTAACTCTCATAGAAAACATGGTTGAAGACATAAATTTATTTGAAAGAATTTTTACATTGAAGGGGCTAGTGAAAATTAAGTATTAGAGAATGTTGATGAGCCATATGAGAAATTAAGAGATACCCAATCATGTTTTTGTGCACTTTCTAGAAGTAGCACCCCACAAACTCTCAAGGTAATGGGTTTCCTAAAAAAAAAAGAGTGATAGTGTTGATAGACTGAGGAAGCACTCACCTTCATCAAAAAGAAGTTAGCTTCTCATCTAAATTGTTTTATCTATCCAGCTCCAAAACTTCTCATGATTGCCATGGGGTCATAGTAACAGTATTGATAGACTCAAACAACATTCATGATTATTAAAGTAATGTTTTATCTTGTAATGGTCAATTAGTTTTTAGGATAGACTTTAGGAATCTTCTTTAATAAAGTCATGTTGACTTTAGATATTTTTCCTATGAGTTGTCATCCTTATCCTTTGTGGATAAGATATTTGTAATCCTATATAAGGATGCTTTTGCTCATTATTTCTTAATGGATTTTTATGTAATCTTGGTTAACTTTTCGTGTGTTGTTTCATTATTTCTTAATGGATTTTTATGCAATCTTGGTTAACTTTTCGTGTGCTGTTTTTGTAACATGGTATCAAAGCTCGAGTTTTTGTAAATTCTCGGGATGGTGAGCGCATGAATTCTACGAACTGTGGTAGTGATGAATTGCATGCAAGAGACATTGAAGAACGTGCCAAAGGAAGTTGTACGGATTCATACAAAGGTTTTTTATGAATTTTTTCAATAAATTCGTGGGTCATTTTTTTTTATTTTTTGATGGATTTTTTTTTTTCAAAATTCGTGGGTTTTTAACAATTAACCATCACATAGGGTTTTAAGACCTATTTTTTGACGATTCTTTTTTTAATCATAATTTTCCAACTCTTTTTTACCAATTTTTGTACAAAATCATGGTTGTTTGCAGAATTTTTGCAAACTTTTATTGGAATCTTTTTGCAGAATTTTTGCCAATTTTTTTTATAAAATCATGGATTTTTTACTTTGCTACTCAGGTTTAGCAATTTTTTTTTCCCAAAAAATTCAGTGGTTTTTCTAACAGCAGCAAGTTTCTTCGTTTTTCGTGATTTTGGATTGCCGAAGGGATGGCTTCATTGCCCAACATCATGTTGGAAGGCAGCCAAAGGTTCACTGGCAAAAATTATAACACTTGGAGACAAAGGATGCTCACGATCTTCAAGTACATATGCCTTGATCAGATTGTCCTTAGTACATACCCTCATCCAATAGTTGTGGGTAAAGACCAGGACAAGTTTGATGAGCATAATCGTGAAGTCGTCATGCTCATTAAATTATTAGTAATAGACGCAATGCTTCTGGAGGTTCCATCAAGCAAAACCTCTATGGAGATTTGGAGGCACCTGCGTGATCTGCACAAGACATCAAATAAAGGCAAGGCCTTCTTCCTAAAGAATATGTTGTTCTCAATCATGATGGAAGAGAAAATGTCTTTGTAGGATCATTTGATGAAGATCAAAGATATTTGTCATCAATTGTTACACATAGGTCGCAAGATGGAAGAAGAATATATGGTAGTTAAAATGTTGAAAAGCTTACCACAGTCATATGAGCATTTTATCGAAACACTCAACATCACATCTGCCAATGTTGACTTGAAGTTTGATGATTTGTGCAACAAACTCTTGCAACAAGACAGATGGAAGAATAGTGATTCACCGAGCGCAAAACAAGCCTATGTAGCCAAGGACAAGGGCAAACGCAAGTGGTCTCAGAAGAAAGGCCAAGGAAATGTTGATGATACTTCGAAGAATTTGAAGACTATCATATGTCACTATTGTGGTAAACTTGGTCACCTGAAGAAGCATTGCAGAAAGTGATTGGCTGATCAAAAATCCAACCAAGGAGGGCCTCCAAAGAAGGCTCATGTTGCAAAGCGTTCTAAGCAGAAGGAGTCAGCCCTCTTTGCTTTCATGGCCAAACGACCAACAGATCAGGTCAAGTCTTCTACACAGTACATTGATTTTGAAGCATTTTGACATTTTACACACAGGAGGGATTGGTTCACTAAGTATACAGCTTACTCAGATTCAGTGATCTTTGGTGGTGGTGAGTATACAATTGTTGGCAGAGGCAATGTTCAAATATCCTCTAGAGGGAAAAATCTTATTTTCTTCAATCTATACTATGTGTTACACCCCTTTTGTTTTGAACAAGATTATTGTAACATCCAACTAATCTACGGTTACGAGGTTTAACTGGTAACTACCTTCAGCTGAATTGTAACTAATTGTTTTCAAGAGATCTAGAGTTTTCCAACGTTTCTAACTGATTTTTCAGAAACAGTTTTAATAATATCATGAAATAAATAACTACCATTCTAGGGTTTACATACAACGGCTATCTAAAATTTCTACATCTAACTTGCAGAATTCAACTAAGCAGTATAATTTAACAATAACTAACAAGTAACGATAATTTCAGCTAAAAGGACATTGCTCAAAATTCGAGATGAATATTATTTCAACAAATAGTAAACATTCAGATCTTTGTACCTGGAAATAGAGCGAGAAGAAAGATTTTGCATTTAACACCATCTTCATTGGCAATACTGTTCAGAAAGGAAAAGAAACCATCATCAGGGGCTTTACCGCCCAACCAAGACCTGCTGGTCTCCCAAGTTTCTTCAACTGAAGAACCCGCCCTTCACGAGGTCAATTAACAAGGATCAATTGTTATCAGTTCTCTGAGCCTGATGTCCACGAACCTATACCACTGATCGATCCTTCCTCTATAGGTACCTCCTATCAGAAGAATCATCCTGATCAGGGTATATCTGGCCATGGAAGCTGACATTGCCAAACGGGCATCTACCTTGGCCAAGGATTTTTAATTAATTAATTCGTGGCATCACTGTGCCGTCAGCACGCATCCTTGCTCATTAAGTTTACACTAGGTATGTTTCAGATTTCTATATTCAAGAACATCAATTATTCAAGTTCAAGTTCTTACTGTTTGCTGTTAATTTCATTTGTTCAAATAAAGAATTAATTGTTTAACCCTCAGGCAGAGGTAAAGTTCGGTTCTGTTATACATATTCTACTGGTCTCCATGTCAGTTCATGTTTTAGGGACTTGTATTCGAAAGAAGACAAAAGACCGTGAAAAGACTCTAATCAAATATTAGTATTTGCAATGCAGTATTTAAAATCTACTGGATAACCAAAGAACTGAACCGTTCCCTACTTGAGTGCTGGATGAAGAAGGTGTGACAGACTCCCAGCTGTTTTGCAGTCATTATATCTTTATTTCAGTTACATGCATGACATCTTCAGAATGGCTTAAACATAAGCAACTGAGTTCCTACTACTGGCATTGTTGGTGTTCTGCTCTGGAGTACCGTTCAGTACATCAAAGATCTAAGAAAAGAAATGAGGAGTCAAAAGCCGTTTCAGGGTCTGTCTAAGTATACCAGAATACAAGAAAAAGGAAACTTTCAAGGTTGGCTTTGCTCGTTGAGAATATTGCAGGAACACGACTTTAAACAGAGGAAGGTTTGTCTCGGGTTTTTCCTGACTGTATGGCCCCCAGTTGAAAGATTACACGGCATTCAGCTTAAAGTCATAGCTATGGTTCAGACTAACAACCCTACCTTAAATTCTTCGAGCAAGAGAAGTATTCAGAACAGTCGAAATAAATCAAAACAAGATTATATCCATTCATTCATTTTGGCGAAAAAGAACTATTCTCGTAATGAATTCTACACAAATGAGATAGAAGGGAGATGAACACATTTACGTGCCTGCTGGTATTGGTTGCCACGGATCCCGAATTCCACTCTGTTTGCCGCCCGAGATGAGACTCGTGAGCCGCTGGAGGTTTTTCCGCGAAACAGAGGAAGAGGGAAAAAAAAAAACGTATGAAGACACCCTTGCTTGCCGCCCGAGTTCCAAAGAGGAGTAAACAAAAAATAGCAGAAAAACCGAGCCCTAACCTTGGCGGAAAATACTGGTATTTCAAAAGACGAAGCCCCAAAGGAGAAAAACGAATGCTTAGATGGAATGCCTTTTTCCAGAGGAGATCGATGTTTAAATGAAAACCCTTTAGCATTCCCCATCGTGCCTTCTTGAATGCAGACGTTTCATGCAACTCCATGCCCTGGGATGCGTTTTTAGGTTTCCATACCTCGGCTCTCCCTCTCTCTCACTCTTTACCCCGCGCCAAAACTACTCATGCGTTTCTTTCATTTTGGCCGCTTAATTATATTTCGCCTTAATTAGATTCGGGCTTTACTTTATTTTATTTTTTTGAAGTCTTTTAAAGTTGTCATCAAAATATTTATAATTCCATATAAAGTAAAAAAAATATCAAAAATTTTCTTTTTAAGGTTTATTATCTATTATTTATTTTACCAAGGCCAAGATCATTTGTGACCTCGTTTGCTTTCCAGAGTTTGATAACAATCGAATCCTCGTCAACCGTGTCCTCTCCCTGATGACGGTTCCTTTTCTTTTCTTGCGTTGATGGTCCTGCAATCACTTGACACCAAAAGCCAGAGTTAGACTATTCTTAACATATTGTTTCTCATTGATATACGTAACAACATCATCTATAGTTGTATTTACGCAATTAAATAATCATTCATCATTTCATTCATTCGCCAAAAGATAAAATAAACCAGAACAATTATTAAATCCTTTAATTCATATTCATAAGAAAGATAATGTTTCAATAACGGAAATAACGACCATGTCATCAATACCATAACTTATTAAGTTCTAGGGAGGGTTGTGACAATTATGGCAATAATAATTAGGTTGTTATGTTAGTTGTAATCAACTACCTTTCATGAGAATGTGAAAATTGGGAAAAGAATTCTTAATTTATTTGGTATAACTGCAATTACGAATGATTTCTTTATATATATATATATGAGTGTGTTGATGTATTAATTTTTTTAAGGATACAGAGAACGGTCTAACTCTATTTCTTTACCAAGTGAATGCAGGAGTGTCAACATCTCAAAGGAAAGGGAAATATCATCAAAGAGAGGCCGCAGTCTATAAAAGAACCAAATTACCATCAAGTCACGAGTTTGGTGTAAGGTTGCTAACGTGGTAATCGTAACCTTGTGTTATTATCACACTTAATTAAATAATTTTAAAAACAAGTAATTGACTTCAACTTTGGTGTAAGAGCGAAACAAGTCAACTTAATAAGAGTATCATCGTTCTCCTTTTGAAGGTCACGTATTTAGCTCTTAAGGCGCACCTTGGAGTAAGGAATTGATTTAAATATTATTGCCGATATTAATGTGAACCTTTAAGTCGTGATTGTGGGATGAAAATGTCGGGGAGGGGGGGAGGGGGGTGACTCTTTTCCGTTGAGTTGGAATGGCGGTAACTCCTCGCCACCTTTTCCACCGTGTCTTGCAAAAACGTCCAAGAAGGACGAATGCAGACGTTTTCTTTTGGTCTTGGATCACCTAGAGATATAGGGTGTCATTCTCCATACTTCTCTCTTTCTCCCGTCGGCATTCCTTGGTTTTGCTTTCTGTCAGGCATAGCCATGGCCAAGCGCCATTTCTTTTATTCAACACTCTTTTCTCAAGGGAGAGGAGAAACATTCTTTACTCTTGAGTAATCCTGCCACAGTAACACTCTTCCGGACTGAGAAGGAATCACGATACATCTATTGCCATCATCTGTTTCATTGGGAGGATTCACCAGGAGGACTATCACATTTCAGTTCTGCGTTTCCAGGCACATTTATTAAGTGTCTTTAAATTTGTTAAATCATGAATAATGAATAGTCCATTACTTCATTTATGGAATTGATGTGTGATGTTAGTGCATCCATTTGGAGTCACGTCCTACTTGATGATTAATGATATTGAATCCCTTGCAAAACCCTAGTGCTTCGTCTAGTTGAATAATTTCTTCCTTATCTTTTCGATCCACTCGAGGTCACCTGATCTTGCAACCAAGATATTATGAGTTTTCTTCCATCACTGTTTTACTTGAAGTAAGAGCCTTACTCTGTTCCTTAGTCCTCAAATCGGGGACAATTCATTAATCTCTTTCCTGTGATATTTAGTTGGAATTTATTTAGAATTGAAGAGTTCTTTTCAACATCAACAAAGACTATCATTTCCTCCTTTAGTGAATAAGATATGAGCATATCATTCCAGATTGTAAAGGAACGAATTATGAGTTGAGCAACTGATAATATAAACTCAAGAGTCAAGTAAATTATTGCCAAGTAAGGGTGAGAGAGCTGATGGCACAAGAAACATGCTCATAATTATTAAATCCTTGGCCAAGGTTATGATGCTTAGAATAAGCAACAGTCAGCCATCAAAAATCAAATATACCCCTGGTTAGGACAGTCATTCTAGTTAGGGGAACCTATAGAGAAAGATCAACCAGAGTAGTATAGATTCTTGACACCAGACTCAAATGGTAAGATGGTAACTGGGATTGCTTTATAGACTGCACCTCGCGAAGGGTCAGGTTTCTTCAGTTGAAGAAACACGGGAGCCCAATAGGTCTTTGGTTGGGTGGAAAAGCCCTTGATGATATTTCTCTTTCCCTCAAAGACTGAGACTTGATTCAAGCTTTCCAGCAAGAAGCCTTTAGACTATACTATCTCTCAACTCTCTCTCTCTCTTTAATTCAAAGTATTATTATCCTATATTGTTTATTTCCACTGTTGTCAATATATGCTCAATTCATTTCTTGAATAATGGAATAGTTAGTTCATAACCAACTGTAGCTTTCAGTTATATAATCTGTTAATTGTTTCGTTTCAGCTGCATTTGAAAACTAGAAGTTAGTTATTGAATGTTAGAAGTAGTTAATGCTCTGATTATTTATCTTTCATGTTTGTTATATGTGATGAAACTCTCGCCAGTAAAATTAGTTAGTTTACACTTCAACTGAAAATGAAAGTTAGTTACCGTTCTTCAACTGTAGATAGCTAGTATGTTACATATGGTATCAGAGCTACCAGGTCCAACATTGAACCTCGGGGCTCATCAAGCAAGCATAGAAAACTGAAATCAACCATCGGTGTTTTCCAGGATGAGGATGTGGAAAACACCCCGGAAGAAGATCCAAGACCCCGTTTCCATCCAGCTGTGGAAAATCAGGCTTAGATATGATTATTCCTGATGCTCTTTTCCCTCGGATTCAGAAACAATGGCTGAAACTCTAAAGAGACTTCAAATAGAAAGAAGAATTTGGACTACCTATAGGAAAGAAACTATTAAGTCATCTATTCTTGTTGAAACTAGGAAAAGAAACAAAACCAGTTCTGAGAACCTTTTGAATAATAAGATCGAACGCGAAACATCTAAGGAAGTTCGTACCCCAACTCTTGGATACAAACTTATTCCATTTTTTTAGTATAGTGATCAAGAGGAACCTATCACAGGCAGTGACAGTGATTTCTAATCATTTTTGTATTAGAATCTATCACAGGAAGTGATAGCAATTTTGTAAACAATTTTGTACTGAATCTATCATAAGAAGTGAGCAATTTCATAAACAATTTTGTACTGAATCTATCACCGTAAGTGATAGCAATTTTGTAAACAATTATATATTGAATCTATCACAGGAAGTGATAGCAATTTTGTAAACAAATTTGTACTGAACCTGTCACAGGAAGTGATAGCAATTTTGTAAACAATTTTGCTTGTAATCGTGTAGCATTTGACTTGAGTAATAAAAGTTGGAAAATTTTGGCTGTTTATCTGCAATGAAAACTTCTTTAACTTATGTTGAGCAAACTATGGAAATAAATTTAAAAAAAAAAACTAATTAGAATTACCAAATACATCTAGGAACTTCATTGTAATGGATAATTCCAGAAATGGTTTTAGAGGGGATTGGGATAACATCAATCCTATGGAAAAGTTAGATCAATTATTGAATCTGATGAATGAAACTCAGGCCCGACTAGTCAACCTAGAATGGAAAGTAGAAGGGAAATCCGATATGAGAGATGAAAGGTCAGAAACTCAGAGTGATCGACATGAAGATAATTCTAAAACTTTGAGCTTGGGAAACAAAAGAAGTCAATTAGCCAATGAACTCTCTAAAGATATGAAAAAGATCAAACCCCCTAAGTTTGAGGGCTCCGCTTCAAGAGATGTCGTCGAGGCATGGCTGACCGAAATAGAAAAGTACTTTGAGCTAAGGGATTACTTTGATAATTCCAAGGCAGCTTGGGAAGCCTATCAATTGGCAGGAGAAGCCGCTACTTGGTGGGAAAATAAAAGTGCAAAAATGGGTCTTGTAATAGCAAAAGTGACCTGGGAACAGTTTGTGAGAATTTTTCGTCAAAGATGGCTACCACAGCTATTTTACGATTAAAAGCTGCTAGACTTTGAAAATCTCAGGCAAGGATCATTAACTGTTAATGAGTATTGGGAAAGGTTTACCCATTTGTTAAAATATGTTCCGTAGTACCAACAAGATGAAAACTTTTGTGTTCGGAAGTTCATTTTGGGGTTGAACAATCGTATCGAGGGGCCAGTAGATGTTTTGGTGCCACGAACTATGGATGAAGCATATGACAAAGTTGTTCAATAAGAGCAAAGGTTGAAAAAGGATGATTCCTTTAGGGATAAAAATCGCAACAAAGTCAAATGGAACCAGTCGTCTCAGAATTTCAAAAGGAAAGGCTACAAGAACAATCAGTATGACTACAAGAAGGATAAGGGAAATAACAGTACTAGGAAGGATGAAGTTAGTTCAAACAAAGGTTCGGAAAAGAAGGGACCACCAGGGGGATGTTTTACATGTGGAGGAGAGCATTATGCTAACCAATGCCCTACCAGGAATCAGAATGGACAGCAACAACGTAAGCCTCTACCACCTCAGTAAACAGCTTTCCAACAAAGGATCCATGTTGCAGTAGATAACAAACAGGTGGAATATCAAGTCACACCCATTGAAACTACAGGTATGCTATACGGGAACCCGATAACCATTTTAATAGACACAAGAGCCACTGAATGTTTCATATCCCCTAAATTGCTTGGTAAATTTCCTAAAAGAACCAGGTTCATGGCCAAATCATGGACGGTTGAATATGCTAATCAAACTAGAGCTTGGGTAGAGCAGTGTCTGTTTGAAGCTAAGGTAGAACTTCCAGGCTTCACCACAGAAATTAATCTTTACGTAGCACCTCTGGGTTCCTATGATGTGATCATTGGAATGAATTGGTTAAAAGAGCAGAGGGCCAAGGTTGATTGTTTTGCAAAGACAGTGGAGTGTGTGGATGACTTGGGAAACACGGTGTTAATTCAAGGAATTCAACGAGAGGTTAAGGTACGGAAAATTTCGGCCATGTAGTTAAAAAGAAATAAAAGGAAAGGATGTCAAATATTTGTGCTTAAAATGGAAAAAGTTTGGGAATACAAGGAAAGCATATTTCATGATGATGTGGTAATGCATACACAGAGCAAGGAAGAGGAAATGGAATCTGACTATAAGGAAGAAACTTTCGCTGTAAAATATCCTTACCTTCAGGAATACCAGGATGTGTTTCCAGAGGAGCTACCTAGTTTACCACCTGTTGACGTGGTTTTTAAGACCGCACCAACACAGAATAAAGTCTCCCAACGGACGCTCTATCCTCTCTTGAACAAAGTATTAAGCATGCTAAGATTGCGAGTAAGATCATGCTTTCAACTCCAAGGTTCCTTAAGTGTGAATAGGCTCAGTTTGGCTCGATGTGATATTGCTGGTATGTCAAGGGGACTTACACAATTGTTCGGCGGTTGACAGCAGACAGCGGACTAAGGGTTTTCATGTAATTCGAATGATTTGGCAGGTGAGCACGGGATTCCTAATACTAATCGGAAATGTGCGGAAAGTAAAGGGGGTTTAGGGCCTAAGAAATTAACATTCTATTCTAAATGCAGGATATGTGGAGCTTTGTTTCAATAGACTTCAACCGGATTTCACCTAGCCTCCATCGGACAGCCTCAGTAAAATCGGTGCAATCTTCAAGGGAAACAGCGAAAGATGTTCAAGTTATAATTTAACATACATACACCATCAGAACGACGCATATAAGTATGTAAACCACAACCGAAGTTAAACACAAAATAATCTCCAGTCGACCACGCAAGGCGAACTTATCATCAACAAGCCGCTAGTGGTATGGAATAAAGCGAAGCTATCTCAATAAAACACCACACACCAAAATAAGCTACTTGCATGAATTTAAGCTACTTGGATACGAAAGGAAGAAGAAACCTTGCTAGCATTTCATGACAAGACGAATTCCATCATCAATGAAAAGATCTATTATCATAAAATGTGTTACACAACAATCTCCTCAAAAGTTTTCAAAGGGAAAACTTTCTCTCTTCTCCAAATTATGCAAAAATGCTCTACAATGCTACACTATCTAGCTCTAATGCTAATGCTCTCTCAATGTCTACTATTTCAATGTCTAATCTAATTCTAATCCCTTACAAATGAGGGGGACTCCCCCTTTATATAGCTAGCCAAGTCCCAAAAGACGGCTAGGGTTACAATCAATAGAGTGGCCAGAATCGTGCCACCTCAGCCCTAAATAATATTGCCCTAAAAACCGCCACAGAGGAGAGGGGTAATAAATGCACCATAATGTCCACCATCATCCTTCTAGAAGATTTCGTTTGCAGACGCGTTCACACTGTTCTTGATCTTCTTCTTGACGTTGTTCTTTGGCTTCGCCCGAGCTTCCATTCTTTTCTCCATCTTAAGTTTTGAAATGTTTCTTCAACACTTAGCCATTTTTCGCAACTTTTCTTCCCTCGAAGTTGAAATCTAGTCCTGGAGTACTTTCTTCATTACTTTAAGTTATCCTCGCTTGGTCTCGACGTTCCTCCTGCAAAACAAGCAAGGAGAAAAGTATTAGGACACATCACAACATAAACTCAACTTACTTACCAAGTTTTGATCTCCAAGGATTTGTTGCCTCCACTAGCCAACTTCGTGTTCAAGTTCATGCCTTAGACAAACTTCATCTTTGAGAAATTCATTTCACTACCTGGGGCTCCGATACTCAAATTCGTTCAACTCCGGCTCTGGAAGACTATCTTTACGAAGGGTTTAAGCAAATTCACCTAGGCAGTTTCTTTCAAATCCATCGTCTGGAGAATTTCATCTTGAAAACACGTTTTCTTCACATTTGCCTTAGAAATTTTCAAGTTTCCCTTAGGAAAACTCATCAACCTGGTGCCCACTTAAAATCTTCATCCCAGAATCCTCGACAAGCTGTGGAAGACCTTGAAATCAACTCCTCATCGGCAATCTTCGATACCCAGAAGAAAATTTTCTCCAGAACGCGTCGAATTCATGGGTGCCCAACGAACGGGTTCATTTAATTTTCTTGAATTTTGAACCTTAGAAAATATTCTTTCATCAAATTTATTCTCGTTCTTTGGTCCCCTCTGAGAATTTTGCTCTGACTTGGAAAAATTTTATCAACCCGTGCCGCTGGCATTCACCAACTTCACCCCTGGCAACTCCGCTCGTGCTTCAAGAAAATCTTATCTCCTCAGAGTCTAGGCGCATTTTCTAGAGGAAGAAAATATTTTGTGCCTTAGAAATTTTTTTAAATCATCTCTTTGGAAAATTTTGCCTTGGAAATTTTATTTCATTTGCCAATGGTAGAAATCTTTTCATCTTCACTGAGAAAAATTTTATTCATAGAGGCGCCTTGCACACTTCACTCGCCACCTTCACATTTGAAAAATATTCATTTGAAAACCCAACGCCTTAGAAATATTTCATCACGTATCTTATACTTTATTTCATTTTACTATCCTTGAGGAAAATCACGCCTTAGAACCTTTTCCAACACCTTATTACTTCCATCACTCTTGGCTCCCAGCACTTGATGGAGGAAATTTTTTTTAAAAAAAATAACGCCCAATATTCATCACCTTTCACCACGCCTAGCAAAAATCCTCAGACACTCTCCACTTTAGGCGCATTTTGTGGATGAAGGAGGGTAACGCCTAGTATTTACCTTGAGTTTACCACGCCTTGAATCATCCTTCACTTTATTTACCTTCCTTACCACCACCACTTACTTTTTACACCTCAACATGGGCGCATTTGGAGGGGTGAGGAAGACAAAACTCTTTGACTTTGTTGACTTTATTCATTTTGGGCGCATTTCAGCCTAGATGGAGGACAAATTTCTTACTTGGAAAATTCTCATGCATGTTATGCTTGAAGTGGGCGCATTTTACTATGTGTGAAGGATGAGCATCTTTGACCCTTTTGACTCCTTAGCTGCATGGGCGCATTTTGGAGGTTATGAAGCACATGCAACGCCACCTTGCCTTCCTTATTTTGTCTTTACTTGCCATGCTTTGGGCGCATTTCTTATGTGGAGGAGGATAACTTTCTAACGCCTTTCCTTGTGACTTTTCAGCTTCTCATTTTTGTCCTCACATGGCATGATTTGGGCGCATTTTGCACCTCCTGCAGGATGAAAACATTGACTTCCTTTGACCATTTCTATCTTAGGCGCATTTCTTGCCTTGAGGAGGATGAAACTTCATGCCTTAGTTAATTTTTGAATGCTCAGTCTTGAGAGGAGGGCGCATTTTGGCCTTACTGGTGGATGAGATTCATTGACCACTTTGACTTTTTCTCTCCTTGGGCGCATTTTGCCAGTGGAGGTGGATATTCGTTTGCCTTAGAAACTTTTTCAACCTTCCTGAGCTCTCTTCAAGTTGGGCGCATTTGGAGGTGTCTGCTGGATGAAACTCAAACTTAGGTATTTTTCGCATCCTTGCCAGCTTCTCATACCCTGCCATTTATAGTAAGCCTTCTCATTTTTGCACTTCTGAAGCTTGGATCAACTTGAAATTTTGAACGTAGCATCATCATAGCTCTATTGTCCTGTCGACACTGCCATTTTTAGCTGACCTGCTATTTTAGCATGTTCCTGAAGGTGGCTTACTATAAATAGTAAGCTCGTGTTTCTGATAGCTCCACTGCTCTGATTGATATGAAATTTTAATGAGGCGTTCCTCACCACGTGACCTGTTGGCTGACACTGATGCATGTAGTTGGTTTACTATTTTTAGCCAGTTTCCAAATTGACTTACTATAAATAGTAAGTGCTCCAATCGACTTGAAATTTCACCAGCAGATAGCCTGAAGAATGCTGATCGCGGTGGTTTACACTGGTTTTCAAAAATTCTGACTTTTTACGCCTATTTTTAGGCTCCGAAGCTGGAAACCCTAATTCGCTTTGTATGCACACCAAATGAGCTTTGTTTGCCTTCGTTTCTGCGACACTGCGATCAGCTCGTGATTCTGAACTGCTGGGTGGCGGCTGCCGGGACACACCTGCTAAAAATAGCAAGTTCCTTACTGAGTGAGAATCCTCGTTTGCATGTCATACCATCGCGAAGCTCTCAAAACCCATCAGGAATCATCCGACATGCAAAAGAAACCCGACATGCAAACCCTAAAAATAGCCTCGGAAGGTGAATTCTGAAAGTTGTCATCTCACTTTGCATGATACATCGTTGCGAAGGTCTTGAAAAACCCGGAATATGCGGACATGCAAAGAAAAATCTGCATCTGCACCGTTGCTGCGGCTGCTAAAAATAGTAAGTTTGTTTTGCTGTTTTTGCAGTATCTCCCGTGTGGTCGGAATCTCAAAATGTTGACGAATCTGTCTCACACTTACTAAAAATAGTAAGTACCTCAGAATCTGATAAATTTTTGCTGAGAGCCTGCTGGAAGCATACTGACAAGAACGTTAAGCTCAAGTTTCAAGTTATTCACCTCGTTTGACTTCAAATTGGCTAGAAAGACTCAAACCCTAATTTCAGACTTGGCCAAATTCATGTTGAAGCTTGCAGACGGGAGCGTCCCCAGGAAGCAGACCATAGAAAAGAGACAGACGGAGAGAGAGAGACACACAAAAACCAAAGCCAAAATGACCAGAATGGAGCAAAATTTAGGGGTCCCCATCTTGAATGGGGCGATGTGTGAAAAGGTCACAACACCACCTAGAAGAGTGTTTGATTTCTCTATAGATTTAGTTCCAAGGGCTAAACCTGTTTCTAAGGCACTGTATTGTATGACCAGCGTGGAACTAATGGAACTAAAGGCACAATTGCAGGAATTACTAGATAAGGGATTGATTCAACCTAGCGTATCAGCATGGGGAGCACCGGTAATATTTGACAAGAAGAAGGATGGAACACTTCATCTATACATAGATTATTGTATGTTGAATAAGCTCACCATCAGAAATAAGTACCCCTTGCCCAAAATAGACGATCTTTTTGATCAAATGAAAGGGGCAGCAGTGTTCTCCAAAATAGATTTAAGGTCGGGATATCATCAATTAAGATTGAATGAAAACATTTATAAAATAGCTTTCAGAACTAGGTATGGTCATTATGAATTCACAGTTTTGCCATTTGGTCTCACCAATGCCCTAGCTGCGTTTATGAATCTAATGAACAATATTTTCAGTGATTGTTTGGACAAATTTGTATTGGTTTTCCTTGATGACATTCTTATTTATTCCAAAAACGAGGATGGGCATCTTCAACATCTACGGGCGGTTCTTCAATGATTGAGAGAACATAAACTTTATGGAAAATTATCAAAGTGCACCCTTTTCCAGAAAGAGGTACAATACTTGGGGCATTTAATATTAGCTAGAGGAATAGCAGCGGATCGAGCAAAGATAAAAGCTATAGTAAAATGGCCAGTACCGAAAAATGTGCATGAGGTTAGAAGTTCCATGGGTTTGGTTGGGTATTACCGAAAGTTTGTAAGAAATTTCTCTAGGATCACCCACCCCATTACCTCCCTTCAAAGAAAAGGAAAAAGATTTGAATGCACAAAGAAATGTGAAGAAGCATTTAATACATTGAAGGAGAAATGAATGACTGCACCAATTTTGGTAGTACTAGACCCTAATGGTCATTTTGAAGTTATAACGGACACATCTGGTGAAGGTTTGGGCTGAGTATTAATGCAAAATGGGAAGGTAGTGGCTTATGAATTTCAAAAGTTGAAGCAGTATGAGCAGAACTATGCACCTCACAATCTGGAATTAGCAGCTATTGTGCATGCCCTACAAATGTGGCGACATTACTTGTTAGGGAAGACTTTTGAACTCAAATCAGACCATCAAGGTTTAAAGTATATATTCACCCAGCCTAATTTAAATGCTCGCCAAAGGAGGTGGATGGAGTTAATTTCAGACTATGATTTTGAGGTCAGTTATATCAAGGGCAAGGAGAACAAAGTAGCCAATGCTCTGAGCCGACAAAAACATATAACTTCTATGGTGTCAGTCAATACAAATTTTAGAATTCAAGTACTACAAAAATTAAATGAAGATGAATTCTACCAGCAAGTCTATGAAGCTCTACAGGAAAACTCACAAGAGCGTAAATATGAGGGTTATCAGATCGAAACAAATGGACTTTAGAGATATAAAGGCAGGATGTATGTTCCAAACTCAATAGAATTAAGGAAGTTGGTATGTAAGGAGGTTCACACAGCACCATACTTAGGTCATCCAAGGGTAACCAAAATGTTGGCCAATGTCAAACTATTATATTTTTGGAAGGGAATGAAAAATGATGCGGCTAGATTCGTTGCAGGATGTTTTGAATGTCAGAAGGTTAAGGTGGAGCACCAACACTCAACAGGATTGTTACAACCTCATAGTGTACCAGATTGGAAATTTACAAATCATCAGTATGGATTTTGTACAAGGTTTACCGATGACAAGGAGTAGACATAATGCAATACTGGTAGTGGATAGACTCACCAAAGTAGCACATTTCATACTCGGAAATTTAACAGATGGGGCTTTTGTGATTGCTCGAAAGTTTGTACAAGAAATTTTCTGTCTTCATGGAGTTCCAGAAAAGATTATTTCTGACAGGGATGCTAGGATGACATCCAGGTTTTGGCAAACTCTATTTTCTGCCTTGGGAACTCAACTAAATATTAGTACAACTTATCATCCTAAAACAGATGGACAAACGGAAAGAGTAAATCAGATCTTGGAAGATCTGCTAAGAATGTACTGCATGGACCAGCAATATAAGTGGGAAGAATATTTACCATTGGTAGAATTTGCTTATAACAATTCATATCAATCAGCTATCAAAATGGCACCCTTTGAAGCATTGTACGGCAAAAAATGCAAAACACCTATCAGTTGGAACAAGATGGAGGATAGGATCACTCTAGGACCCGAGATGCTTCAGGAAATGGAGGGACAGGTTAAGTTAATCAAACAGAGGTTGAAGGAAGCTAATGATCGGCAGAAAAGCTACGCTGATGCAAAACGAACCCCCAGACAGTTTATGGTTGGAGAGAAAGTTCTCTTGCGAGTTAAACCTCATAAGAGCTCTATCAAATTCATAAAAACCTCTAAACTAGGCTCGAGATATGTAGGACCTTTTGAAGTCCTTGAAGTTATCAACCCAGTAGCATACAGAATTGCTCTACCTCTGACTCTCGCCAGATTGCACGATGTATTTCATGTCTCCTATCTTAAGAAGTACTATGCAGAATTTGACCATATGATTGACTGAAATTCCTTGCACACGCGAGATCCTGGGGTGATCACAATCGAGCCACTCAGAGTGCTCGAGGTACGTAAGCTACGCTTACGTAACCGCAAGGTTATACAATGCAAGGTCCAGTGGGACCAATATTCAGAGGCCTGAACCTTTGAATAAATAATCATCGGGGACGACGATTCTTAAGGGGAGAAGTATGTTACACCACTTTTGTTTTGAACAAGATTATGGCAATAATAATAAGGTCGTTATGTTAGTTGTAATCAACTACCTTTCATGAGAATGTGAAAATTGGGAAAAGAATTCTTAATTTATTTGGTATAACTGCAATTATGAATGATTTCTTTATATATATGTGTGTGTGTGTGTGTGTGTGTGTTGATGTGTTATTTTTTTTTAAGGATACAAAGAACGGTTTAACTCTATTTCTTTACCAAGTGGATGCAGGAGTGTCAACGTCTTGAAGGAAAGGGAAATATCATCAAGTAGAGGGCGCAGTCTATAAAAGAACCAAATTACCATCAAGTCACGAGTTTGGTGTAAGGTTGCTAACATGGTAACCGTAACCTTGTGTTATTATCACACTTAATTAAATAATTTTAAAAACAAGTAATTGACTTCAACTTTGGTGTAAGAGCGAAACAAGTCAACTTAATAAGAATATCATCGTTCTCCTTTTGAAGGTCATGTATTTAGCTCTTAAGGCGCACCTTGGAGTAAGGAATTGATATAAATATTATTGTCGATATTAATGTGAACCTTTAAGTCGCGATTGTGGGATGAAAATGTCAAGGCGGTGGGGGCGGGTGGGGGGTAACTCTTTTCCATTTGAGTTGGAATGGCAGTAACTCGCCACCTTTTTCACCGTGTCTTGCAAAAATGTCCAAGAAGGACGCATGCAGACATTTTCTTTTGGTCTTGGCTCGCCTAGAGATATAGGGTGTCATTCTTCATACTTCTCTCTCTCACCCGTCGGCATTCCTTGGTTTTGCTTTCTCTCAGGCGTAGCCATGACCGGGCGCCATTTCTTTTATTCGACACTCTTTTCTCAAGGGAGAGGAGAAACATTCTTTACTCTTGAGTAATCTCGCCACAGTAACACTCTTCCAGACTAAGAAGGAATCACGATACATCTGTTTCGCTGGGAGGATTCACCAGGAGGACTATCACATTTCAGTTCTGCGTTTCCAAGCACGTTTATTAAGTGTCTTTAAATTTGTTAAATCATAAATAATGAATAGTCCATTACTTCATTTATGGAATTGATGTGTGATGTTAGTGCATCCATTTGGAATCATGTCCAGCTTGATGATTAATGATATTGAATCCCTTGGAAAACCCTAGTGCTTCGTCTAGTTGAATAATTTATTCCTGATCTTTTCGATCCACTCGAGGTCACCTGATCTTGCAACCAAGATATTCTAAGTTTTCTTCCATTACTCTTTTACTTGAAGTAAGAACATTACTTTGTTCCTTAGTCCTCGAATCGGAGATAGTTCATTGATCTTTTTTCCAGTGATATTTAGTTGGAATTTATTTAGAACTAAAGAGTTCTTTTCAACATCGACAAAGACTATCATTTCCTCCTTTAGTGAATAAGATATGAGCATATCATTCCAGATTGTAGAGGAACGAATTATGAGTTTAGCCACTAATAATATAAACTCAAGAGTCAAGTAAATTATTGCCGAGTAAGGGTGAGAGAGCTGATGGCACAAGAAACGTGCTCATAATTATTAAATCCTTGGCCAAGGTTATGATGCTTAGAATAAACAACAGTTAGCCATCAAGAATCAAATATACCCCTGGTCACGACGGTCATTCTAGTTAGGGTAACCTATAGAGAAAGATCGACCAAGGTAGTATAGATTCTTGACACCAGACTCAGATGGCAAGATGGTAACTGGGATTCCTTTATAGACTACACCTCGTGAAGGGTCGGGTTTTTTCAGTTGAAGAAACACGGGAGACCAGTAGGTCTTTGGTTGGGCGGAAAAGCCCTTGATGATATTTCTCTTTCCCTCAAAGACTGAGACTCGATTCAAGCTTTCCAGCAGGAAGCCTTTAGACTATACTATCTCTCAACTCTCTCTCTCTCTTTACTTCAAAGTATTATTATCCTATATTGTTTATTTCCATTGCTATCAATATATGCTCAATTCATTTCTTAAATAATGGAATAGTTAGTTCATAACCAACTATTGCTTTCAATTATATGATCTGTTAATTGTTCCGTTTCAGCTGCATTTGAAAACTAGAAGTTAGTTATTGAATGTTAGAAGTAGTTAATGCTCTAATTATTTATCTTTCCTGTTTGTTATATGTGATGAAACTCTCACCAATAAAATTAGTTAGTTTACACTTCATCTGAAAATGGAACTTAGTTACCGTTCTTCAACTGTAGATAGCTAGTATGTTACACTATGTTCCAAGAATGGAGCTCAATTTGCTCTCGGTGAGTCAAATTATACACCATTGTCCCAAGTTGGACGTCGTTTAGAGGACACACAAGTGTCATATTGTTGAGAAGAAGTACAACAAAACCATCGCAGTTGGCATAGAGGATCATGGTTTGTATCGGTTGATTGATACTGGAGAGGTTCAGGAGCATGCATTGGCAGCCAAGAGTTCATTTGCTATCAGTACTATTTGGCATCAGCATTATGGGCATCTCAACCTTTCTTATCTCTCTTAGTTGGCTCGCGAGAATATGGTAGAAGGTTTACCTGAAATCCAGTAGCAAATACAGGGTGTTTGCGGAGCTTGCCAAGCACGGAAGCAACACAAAACTTCGTTTCCAAATTGATAGGCCTAGAGAGCATTGAGAGTTCTACAGTTGGTTCATGCAGATGCATGTGGACCAATGAATACGGCATCGGTCATTGGTGCTAGGTATTTTCTTTTGTTTGTAGATGATTTCCATAGGAAAATGTGGATGTTTTTCCTAAAAGCAAAAGCAGATGTATTTAAGGAATTCCAAAAATTCAAAGCATTAGTAGAAAAAGTGTTTGGTTGTTTAATAATCACTCTTAGGTCTGATAATGGAGGTTAACTCTATTCAAACGAATTCGCAAACTTTTGTGCTAAACATAGTATCCAACGTCAATTCACAACACCCTATACTCCACAACAAAATGGAGTGGTTGAGAGAAGGAACCGTACTATTATGAAGATGGCTAGGTGCATGTTGGAGAACAAGAGTGTTCCCAAGAACTTTTGGGCAGAGGTAGTTTACACTGTAGTTTAGATTCTCAATGGGTCTTTGACATAGGCAGTGAAGGAGAAGACCCCAAAGGAAGCATGGTCTGGGAGGAAACCAAAGGCAAGCCATTTAAAGGTTTTTGGTTCTACTGCATATGTTTGGATTCAAATGCCAAAAGAACCAAACGGGACTCCAAGGGTCAAAAGTTAATGCTTATAGGGTACAGTGAAAATCATAAAGCCTACAGGCTAATTGATGTGGACACTGTCCACTTAACATTCAATAGGGATGTGGTGATTGATGAAGAAGTTAGGCCTTTTCAGCTCTCTTCTAACATCAAGAGTACTGAAGATCAACCTCTAAAGGCTAAAGATTTAGGTGTCCACCTTCCATTAGCTACACCTAAAGGGAGGGACTCTGATGATTCTGAACATGTGGAATCTCCAAGGCAAGTACCAATGCCAGATGATTTTCTTCAAGACAACCTAGATCAACATCCAAATGATATAGTACTAGGCAGCTTAGGTCATGATGATCGCGTTGATTTGGATGAATGGGTTTCTACAAAGAGACCTAAGTTGTGGGAAAAACTCATTGGTGATGTTCGAGATGATTAAGTGGTTGAGGGTCAATCATTCAGAGGCAAGAGCAAACAAAACACAATTAACTTTGCTCTTATGGCCAATATTCAGGGTGTGTGCGATCCATAGGTGTTTGCTCAGGAAAAAGATAAACTTGAATGGGAAAAGGCCATGGAAACCGAACATCAAAGTCTTATGAAAAATAAGATTTGGGTTCTTTTAGATCTTCCTCCAAGGAAGAAACCCATTGGCTGCAAATGGGTGTACAAACTCAAGTACAAAGCTGATGGTACACTTGACAAATACAAAGCACATTGGTGGCTAAAGGGTTCTTGCAGAGAGAAGGTATTGATTATGAGGAACCTTTGTTCCTCCAGTAAAGATGAGCACCATCTGATTAGATCTAGCCATGGCAGCACAGTTTGGCTAGAAAGTCCATCAAATGGACGTGAAGAGTGCCTTTCTCAATGGTGACTTAGAGGAAGAAGTGCACATGACTCAGCCTCAAAGTTTTCAAGTTGCAAGAAAGGAGCATCAGGTATGCAGACTGACGAAGGCTCTTTTAGGTATTTGGATCAACAAGGATTCCAGCAAAGTCCTTCAGATCCAAATTTATATGTCAAAAGCATAGGTAATGAAATCATCCTTTTGGTCATTTATGTAGATGATATCATCATTACAAGTAGTGAGGCACATTTGATTGAAGAAATCAAATATAATTTGTGTAAGGATTTTGACATGACAGACTTAGGCCTCCTACAATATTGCCTAGGTATAGAGGTTTGGCAAACAAATGGTGGTATTTTTATTTCTCAGTCTAAATATGCCCGAAATTTGCTAGACAAGTTCAGAATGACGGATTGCAAAATCTCGTCTACACCTATGGAGAAAGCGCTGAAGCTTTTAGCCAAAATTGACTCAAAAGTGATCGATGAGTCAACATTCAGACAACTAGTTGGCAGCCTTATCTATCATACAGCCACTAGACCTGATTTGAGTTATGCTATGAGTTACATTTCCCGTTTTATGATAGCCCCAAAGGTAGAACATTGGGTTGCAGCGAAGCAGGTACTGAGATATGTGAAAGGGGCACTTGACTTTGGCATTTTGTATAGTAGAAGCAAAGATCTTAGGTTAGTTGGGTTCACAAATTTAGATTGGGTAGTGTTGGTGTACGTTTTATCATCCACCGAACACACAGAATAAAATGTCCAAAGACACTCTATCCTCTCTTGAAAAACCACCGCGTATGCTAAGATTGCGAGAAGATCATATGGCGATTCCAAGGTTTCTTTTGTCAGGTCTTGACGTGTGGATAAGCTCAATGGGCGTTGTGATTTGCTGGTAATACACAAGGGGACTTATGTTAAAGAAATTTTCACAAGTTTGGGACTTAGGCGGATTTATCATTAAAGGCTCTCTTCAATCAGGACTTCAATTTGGATCTCAAAAAATTGCAAAAAGATAAGGGTTTAGGGGATCTATCCTATGCCTAAGAATTTAAGAGACAGTAAAGATTCGGTGAAAGGGATAACCGCACTTTGTTTCGCCTCCCTTGGACAACTTACGCAAAGTGGGTGCAATCTTCAAGGGGTGTGATAATGATTTTCAAGCCTCAAATGAGACTGAAGTTAGACTTCCACAATTATAAGCTCAAGCTAACTTTACGCATCAAATGCAAATCATCCATTCGAAGACAGTATGAGCAATACTTCACCATTGAATCTATACAATCAATCTCTCATTCACTTAACCAATATTCAAAAGCAAATTCTACTTAACTTAATTCTAACTTTAATCTATGGTAGAAGAAGATATGCAACCTTGCTTACTACTTGACAACAAAAGTTATTCAAAGCAAATCATGCATAAGAGCTTTTATTATCGGAAATAGTCTCAATGCAACAATTTCATATACTGTCTCCACACAAATGAAAGTGAGAGATAACCAGTTTAAATAGAATTTTCAAAATGAAATAAAGGGCCGAGATTAAAACAATATCGACGGCCAAGATTATTACAACTCAACCCTAATTAGGGTTACCCAAAATAACATCAGTTATCAATCAGTAAACAATCAGTAACAAGCAGTGAAGTGGCAGTTAGAGCTATCATCAAGGAGAGGCGTCCCTATCTGCTTGGTCAACATTGCGCTCGATGAATCTGGACACGATCGTGACAACCTCCTCCATCGTGACGGGCGGCAGCATGCTAATCCGGAATTCCAGTTCATCCAAGTCCTCAGCACATTTGGTGAATGTGCTTGCCCAATCTGCCTCCTGCTTCACAAAATCATTCTGAATGGCCAAGAGACTCGCCACTTTCGCGAAATCCTATCTCAGAAGTGGTCCAGTAGCCGAGAAGAAAACCTCCTTAACCTTAAGTTTCAACCTCTCTAGCTGCATGTTGTTTTCCCGGACCATCTCACGGTCAAACACCTCTGCAGCTGTCATATAAATTTTCTCCTGGATTTCTTTGACCTGCTCTTCAACTCTGAGCCCATCCGCTTTTGCCCTCTCCAAAACCTCTTTCCGTATAGTCACTGCACAAAACCAATGGTGAAAATCATACACTGCTCCTGCAGCAATCACCTTTCTTTCAACCAACTCTTCTCTTGGAACGCCCTTCAGGACCCTGAGGCATGGAATAAGCCTTTCCTGAATATCTGGAAGGTTGTCCCAAATTTCCACCATATCAACAAGTCTGGAAAGAAAAGAAGAAGTTTTCCCATAGGCAAGTGCCATTTTTTCCATGAACGAGGCTGCTTCAATGCCTTCGTTTATCATCCATTCCTGAGCCTCCTTGGCTGTGACCATCCCGTGCTCTACATCCTTGGCTATTTCCTGTGAGGGATTAAGGAGAGGAGCTACCCCATCACCCTGATTGAGTGGCTGGGTCAAATGTCGTATGTACTCCTTCAGGCGTTCAACTTCCCTTTTATACTCCTTTTTCTCCACTTCTTTTTCCAGTCTCGCCTTGACAGTTGAGACGGAATTATCTAGTTCCTCCACTTCCTGACCTTTTGTGGTTGGGCCAAGATCTATGGTGGTTATGGCATACTCTTGGGGAGTGATCTCATCCTGTGGCTTGTCCACTATCGGTATTGCGATGTGTATGGAACGACTGCCTGCCTCGTCCCATTGAATGGTGGAAAATTTCTTGGCAGGCTTCTTAATTGCAACTTGTTCCAATCTTGCCAAGAAGTCCGCAGTATCATCCTCCTCTTGGGCTTCTTCTGGCGCCTGAATCTTCATCCTTTCTATCAGCCAATTCGGGATGGTAGGTTGCTCAATGCCATCTCCCTCCTGAACGTTCTCTCCATTGGGAACATCCAAGACTCCTCTGAGGGCGGAAATCATTCCCTCTTCGAAGTCATCATCTTGGACTTCCCTCTCATTATCTGAACCTAATACTTCTGTGCCCGTATGAGATGAGGGCTCCTCATCATCCAACTGAATAGGCTCAATGTTCTCTTCTTGGACTGTAGAAGCTTCAATCATTTCAACCAAGGACTCCTCTGCGATGGCCACCAGTTCGTCAATATTCCGAGATGCCGCGGAGCGAGATAATTCTCCCCTCTGTCTTTTCTAAATAGGCTCTACACTTGGAACTACTTCCTTCCTGTTCTCTCCAATCTCAACCAAATCCTGATGGGATGCGCCAACATTGGAGGAATACGATTCTGTCTCACTTAGTAAATCATACATGAGCGTTATTCTTTTTTGTCTCATCTCCTGGACATAATGGTCAACCCACCACTAAGAGTACTTGGTCATTGGTCTCATCAAGGTTGCCAAGTCTGAGTGCTCAGGCTCTGACCACCTTACGAGAGGAAGAGGTCAACTTTCCTCGAAGCGTGGCTGGATGTAGTTTCCATCGTTCTGCAACTGATCAGGCACCCGGCAAAGTTCAATCGCCCTCATGAAGTCAACTGGCATTCTGGACCATAGTCTTCTTCTGACTTCATACTCATCAGTGGCATTTGCCCAGAAGTCCTCCAACTCCACTTTGTGCTTGTACCTTCTCCCATCCACTGTCCGGATATGATGATGTGGGTCAAAATTGGCCCTGGACTTGTAGGCCGTGAATGGGTACCACTGGATCTCCAGCCTGGCACTTTCAGCTGCTTGTGCTGATGGACAGGATTCTAACATATTCCCGATGAAAAATGGGAATGTAACAGCTGCCTTTTTAGTCGGCCTCTGGATGTTCTGATATTCTTCCAACTGCCTCAGGACTTCAAGCAGAATCATCTGATTCGTCGGATAGATGGGCAACTTATAGGGATTTCCAGTAAATCCCTGGATCCTGACATACATAAATTTAGGAAACTGGATGAACAGGATCCGTATTTACTGATCAAACTCTTCGCCTCACGACTCAACCTTTGATGCACTCCTTGAAGTGTTCTAGTAATATGCATTAAGAAGTTATCATGCACCCTTCTAAAATGAGACTTCTCCCTCAGCTGGAGTTATGGGTAGCAATCATAAGGTCTGAGTTCATTTTCCCCGTTGCCAACTTTTCCTTTGCAAACTAATCCTGAGTATTTATATGACCTGGCCAATAAGTAGACAATATACGAGCTCATGTGAAAAGACTTAGTCTCTTCCAAATTGACCAATTGCTCGTGAAGATTGTTACTTATCATTCGAGACCAATTGAACATTTTTACGCCGGAAGTGATTTCATCTATGAAGTAGTACATCCAATTTTCAAAAAATGCTCCTTAAGGGTTGCCAGCTATTCGGTTCAGCATCAAAAGGATGTCCCCATAATCTTCTTTGAAGTCTGTCCAGCGTGGCCTCTTAGGCTTCTTCTTTATTGACGTTTTAGGCTTCTCCAGCCATGCCTTGTTAACATTTGTAGCGCATAAGTCTAACTGGCTGTCATACAAACGCTTAGCTTCCTCCTTGGTCTTGTAGACAGTACGAGAATGTGTTGGGATGCCAAAGGTCTCTTGAATTGCTTACCTCGCCCAAGTGTGCCAAAATTCTGCCATCAGGTGCAATGATCTGTCTTGTCTAAGCATTGTAGTGGATGGCACATTCTACCATCAATTCATCACAATCCATCGTAGGCGGGAATCCAGCTGCCTGAAATATTCCATTTCTCACCATTCTTCTGGCAATTGGTGTTGGAAGTCCGTTCTGTCCATATACTCTTTTCTTGAACTCTTCGAAGTCGACATGTCCCAGATTGGTGTCTGCAACATTTTTCCACTTTGAATTTATTTTAGACTCTCGCTGGACACCTTTGCTAGCAAACTTCATTGCAGCCTTCTTTGATAATTCGCCCATCGTGGTCATCAACCCGTAGTCAAAAATACTAACATTAATACAAAGACTTTTTCTAAAATATAATTCGCACCTTGTGTTCAAATATTTTACTTTCAGCTTATTAAATAATTAAACTTCTGCGAAAAAGCAAGCTGAAAGTAAATGGATTAAGCTGAAATTTTAGCCAGAACTTAACCAACATGAAAGAGACAGAAGAAGAATGGAAAACTTATTCAATTGAACTTCAAACCTCAGTAAAAGACTTCTGGCTGCAAATCAAATTTAAACTTCGAGAATTAAATCAAAAAGCAAGTGATGAAGTGCGCCCCTCTTGCACAGAAATTCGACTTTAGTAAATAAATCCTTTCCTTCCTCGAGAAAAATTCTTCTTCAGCATAAAATTACTTCTTCCTCTGGGAAATTCGATCTTGCCTGCTAGAAAATTGATTGCCTTAGAATTTCGAGAGAGATTAACTTTTCTTCAGCTATGTTTGTGAAAAATGAGTTGTTGAAACTCATTATAATGTTGAAGATCTTGATTTGTTTTAGCAACTGCCTTCTTCTCTCTCGATCTCGATTTGTTTTCTCTTCCTTATACAGGCAAGTTTCCATTATTTTTCGAAAAAACTCCAAAGCGATCTTATCCAGGCAAATCTCTTTTGATTTTCAAAAATTCAATTTTTTGCTTGAATGTTTATCTTTTAATTCTTGGAAAAAATACATTAAATGTCCAATTAAATTCGATTTTCCAAGTTTTAAATCATGGCGAATTTAATTTTGCCTATTGGATTTTTTATCTTTGTCCGGCGCAATTTATTTTCCTCCGATACACGTATGGCAAATTTAATTTTGTCCAAGGCTTTTAAATTTCTGAGTATTTGGGAATAATTTATTAAAATATTAAAATATTTTAATTTATTCCAACCCGTTCGTTTTGGACCCATGGCTATTTTGATTTTCTCTCCATTTTCTTTGGCTAAAAGTTTATTTTCCAATTTTATTCCAATTTTCGTCTAGCCAAGTCAAAATTCTAGCCATTTCGCAAGCAAATGTTACGCCAGATCCTTATTTTCTCCTGCCATGGCGGACTTTGAATTGCACTGGGCATATTTTCTTATGCCAAAGTCAAATTTTCTCTTGCTCGGGCAAATTTCTCTAGGCAAAGTCTTTGTCTAGATGTCTTCCTTAGGCAAAATTCCATGATACTTGACAAATTCTTATCCCTTCTAGCCAAGGGCAAACTTTCTTGCCTCTTTGCCATGTGCAATTTTCTTTGTATATTTGGCCAACTTTTTCTTCTAGACATCCATACTTAGGCGAATTTTTAATCCTTCTTCTTTCTCATGTTAGGTGAACTTCATTTTTTCTTTGCCATGTCCCAAGCGGACTTTCCAAGGTCTTTTCATCTTTCCTCAAGGTATGGCGGACTTTCCACTAGGCTTGCCTTTCATACTTGGCCAAAATTCACACTTCTCCTCTTGAAAATGTTAAAATACTTAGCCAAAATTCAATTTTCCCTCCTTTTAGGCCTCTATACTTAGGCAATTTTTGGATTTTCCTTTACTAGGCCTCAAACACTTAGCAAAAATTTTAATTTTTTCCTTCCTATGCCATGGCGGACTTTCCAAGTGTTATGCCAAGGTGTGGCGGACTTCAAAGAAGATTTTCCAAGTCCCTCTTAAGTCATAGCGGACTTTGAATGGTCCTTGCCAAGTCCAAAGCGGACTTTGCAAGGTCTTGGCCATCTTCCATATTGCTGGGGCGGACTTCAAAGGCATCTTGCCTAAGTGAGGCGGAGTTTGGAACCTTCTTGCCAAATCCCACCTTTTAAGGGCCGACTTCAAACCTCGTGCTGCTTTCCTTTTGACCAAGGCAAGGTGGACTTGCAAGGGTCTTTGCCATTTTTCCTCAAGGCTGGGCGGACTTTCTCAAGTCCTTGCCATTCTTTTCTTCGTCCCACATTTTAAGGGCCAACTTCCTCAAGGCTGAACATGGCGAATTTTCCAGACTTGGACAGAATTTCATCATGAATTTCATGCTCTTTTGGTTGATTTTTTTGGTGATTTTTGTTCAGATCTGACTGATTTTTCAATGATTTTTCCAGAATTTGATGCTTTTGGGGTTGATTTTTCTCAGATTTTTGCCATAGTTTTCCTGATTTTTCACTTGATTTTTCGATTTTCTCTTTGATTTTCAATGATTTTTTCGATTTTTTTGGTTGATTTTTGGATCTAAAGATGGAAAGTTGACTCGTTGACTAGGGTTGACTTTCTAAAAATAGAAAAAACAAAATCCCTAAAAAATAGGGAACCCTGTTTGGTCCAAAAATGCCAAAAATGAAAAAACGAAAAAGCAAAAAAGCAGATTCCCTAAAAAATAGGAAGTGTCAAAATTGGCCCAAAGCACAGGCGATCTTCGTTTCCTGGGCCCTCTGAGCACTCCTGTGACGTTTATGCACTGATTCAAGCATGGATTATTGACTTGGCTTGGATGACTCTTAGAAAACTGGCTTGAAACTCTGAACAAGGTGACCTCATGAAACCGTTGCAAGGAGACAAAACCCTAAAAACTAGCAGACTACTGGGGGTCCCCATTTGCGATGGGGCGATGTGTGAAAAGGTCACAACAGGTAGGTTCTGTTGATGACAGGAAGTCCACTTCCAGATATGTTTTCAATCTTGGTATGGGTGTAGTCACATAGACCAGTAAGAAGCAACAAACGGTAGCTCTTTCTTCGACAGAAAATATCGGGGAACAATAAAAACAGCATGTGAGGCAGTATGGCTTCAGAGGATGCTTTCAGACATGAAAATGTCTCAAGTAGGGCCTTCACCCTTGTTTTGTGACAATCAAGGGGTGTTAAAGCTTGCCAAGAATCCAGTCTTCCACGAGTGTACCAAACATGTGGAGCTTCATTGTCATTTCATTAAGCAACTTGTAGAAGATGGATCAATGATGTTGCAGTATTGTCCAAGTGAGGACTAGACTACAGACATTCTTACCAAGTCCTTGAGTCCTGACAAATTTGTAAAATTTCGGGATAAACTTGGTGTAGTTAGTAGAATGACCATTAAGAGAGGGTATTAAAGTAATGTTTTACCTTGCAATGGTTAGCTTTTAGGATAGACTTTAGGAATCTTCTTTAATAAAGTTATGTTGACTTTAAATATTTTTCCTATGAGTTGTTATCCTTATCCTTTGTGAATAAGATTTACCTTTTTGCTTTATGAGTTGTCAATCTTATCCTATGAGTTGTCATCGTTATCCTTTGTGGATAAGATATTTGTCATCCTTATCCTTTGTGGATAAGATATTTGTAATCCTATATAAGGATGATTTTGCTCCTTATTTCTTAATAGATTTTTATGCAATCTTGGTTAACTTTTTGTGTGTTGTTTTTGTAATGATAATTTCATCAACAAAAAGTTAGCTTTTTGTCTAATTTTTTTTATCTATCTAGCTCTAGAATGCTAGATCGTGATTACACATGGAGGTATGGTCAATTGTTCAAAGAAATCCCATTGCATTAAATTTTCCATGGGAGAATACGAACTAGATTGTCTTATGTTTTCTATTTCGATGTGTGAAGCAGACATTGTTTTGGGAGTCTATTGGCTTACTACATTGGGAACAATTGAGACGAACTTCTAGGAGCTATTCATGCATTTCCACTCAAAAGGTAGGATGGTCAAATTGAAAGGATAGTGTGCAAAGTCTCCACATATGGTAAGCCCACATTAAATGCAAAGCATGTTTTATTAGAGGGTAAACAAGTTTGTGGCCCAATTGGTTTCATTAGAGCTTGCACAACAAGAAAAGGTTCATGCACCACCAAATTTGCTAGCAAACACAGATAGGAACTCAATAGTTTTTGGATGTATGTTAAAAGGATTGCTTGCCAAACAACATCATAATCATGCCATTCAAATAGTACGAAGGAATTAACTTTCCAACATTAGGCCCTAAGGTACTGATATGTATAGAAAAGTGAGAATGAGAAGATGGTACAATAGATGCTTGAGACAAGTATTATCAAGCATAGTCAAAGTGCATATTCCTCTCCAATGGTAATGGCACACAAGAAAGATGGCACTTAGCAGATGTGTCCTGATTATAGAGAGCTCAACAAGTATACCATAAAAAATAAGTTTTCAATTACAATAATTAATGATTTTGCTAGATGAGCTAAATGGTGCTATTTATTTTACCAAGATTTATCTTTGTTTTGGTTATTATCAAATCAGAATTAGAGATAGGGATATTCATAAGATGTATTTCCAAACCCATGAGGGCCACTATGAATTTTTGGTGACACCTTTTGGCCTCCCAAATACTCCTAGAAGGCATGGGTTCAATAGCATAAAATAGAAGATCTTTTCAACATAGCCATTCCCTCAACCTTCTAGAGTGACTCCTCAATAAATTGAAGAAGAAAGGACAAAAGGGTTATGTCTTAACTATAAAAGAAAATATACTTGAGGACATAAATGTGCTAAAAAGAAATTTTACATTGAAGGGCCTAGTGAGCAAGTATCAAAGCTCATTGATGAGCCAAATGAGGAATGAGTAGATACCCAAATGACTATTTCTTTTCATGCACTTTCTAGAATTAGCACCTTGAAAGCTCTTAAGCTAATTTATTCTTCAAACAATAGGAAAGTAACAATGTTGGTGGACTTAGGAAGCATTCACAACTTCATCAACAAGAAATCAACTTCTTGTCTAAATTCTATTATCTATCTGACTCCAGAATCTCAGGTCAAGATTGCAAATGGGGGTATAGTCGATTCTTCAAGGAAATGCCATAGCATTAAACTTTCCATGGGAGTGTACCAACTAGATTACCCTATGTTTACTATCTCCCTAGATGCAATAGACATTGTTTTGGGAGTCCAATAGCTTACTACATTGTAAACAATTGAGATTTACTTCTAGGAGCTATTAATGTGTTTTGACTTAAATGATAGGGCAATTGAATTGAGAGAACTATATGCAAAGTGTGCACAAATGGTAAGCTCCCATCAATTGAAAAAGACACTTAATAATGGGGTAGATGGGTTTTTAGCCTATTAGGACTCAATTTGATGATACCAAATTTTCCCTAAGTACTACCTTGTTTGCGTGCACTTACCCCATTTACCTACCATTAATAAATAATCCAAGAAATCCCATGTGGGTGACCCTTGTGTTGGTGAAGTTTGGTGTTCAACAAAATTTTGAGTGTTTGTGTGTTGGTGGGACTTCTATTCTTTGTCCCCTCAAAGGCTGAACCTCTAATGGAACTCCAAGTCTTTGCACCCTATCCCAAGCGCAAGGTTCACCCTAATCCCCACTTCCCATTTTCATCTCCCCTCTCGAGCCTACAAGTGAATCCTTGACCTTGCATCATTTCCTCAGTGCCAAGCCTACCCCACACCCTAGACCCTGTGTTTTTCTTCTACCCCATCTCCCCCTTTGAACTTAGTTCCTGATCCCAACATTCCTCTAATCCCCATTTTCTCCTTGGTCCCAATCCCCCTTGCCTCCCTAGACACATGACCCAATCATATCCCCTCCATTCCTCCTAAGACTCAACCACTGGCCTTGCCTCTTCCCAATTCGTTGGTGATAATTTTCTTCCTCCTCACAATCCTTGACCAATTCCCTTTGGTGGTCTTGCAACCCTATCTTAGTCCTTGATTTTTCCTTTGATGTTCCCAATTCCCATGTCCCTCCCTAGACCTAATCCCCACTCCATCCGAATTTGCAGCCCCTAGTCCCTCTTAACTCCTGGTCCACGATCCTTCATTGAACCTAACTCTTGTTCACTCAAGTGCAACTCCTCAAGTCCCTCCCGAATCCAAAATATCGCTAGGCACCAAAAGTTCCAAACTTCAAGCCAAGGTCCATCATGCCATAGAAACCCCCAAAATGCATTTTCACCTACTTCCAAGATTCACCCATCACTTCCTTAATACTTGATCCAACCTTGAAACCTCTAGCTTGTCCATTCCCACATGAAATCCAATGTTTAAAGTTGTTGGGTGTGATTTCACATGAAGATTTGATTGCTAGGGCATGGGCAACCATTTTGCAATTCATGGAGGTTGTTGAAGTTCTAGCCGCCCAAATCATTTGCAATTGTTCTTTGCCACTCATTTTGAAAGTTCTACAAACTAGCAAGGTTCCCACATGCCACATTGATGGATTCCACACCCTCCCAAGATCCCCTCAAGTGGTTGGACACCTAAAGAAAAAAACTATAAATACCAACTCATTTACATTTAAAGGGTTGGTCACTAAGCTAATTTTCTAGTTTGCAAGTGTCTCAAATGGATTTTAAGCGACGCTAAAGGTCTATGTTGCAAATAAAGGAATGCATCTAGTGAAGAGTGGGAAAGGTTTGTAATACACATTTCCAAGTAATGGTATGTCTCCATGACTGTTTGCAATGATTCAAGGGAATATTGTAATCGTAGTTATGTATTTCCTCTTTCCACATTTGTTGGCACAAATGCAATGAAGGTTTGATGTGTGTGTGACAACACCTAACATATTACAAAGGCTTTGTAATGGTCATTCCTTTATTCTATGTGGGTCATTGTAGTTTTGGTTATGGATTATTAAGTATGTTTGTTGCATGAATGTAAGTTTTGATTGTCATGTAAATGAAAATCTAAATTTGTTGATATTTCACCTAATGGCATCTCTTTCCTCTTTGTTGTTTGTAAGCACTAGTCCATATTGGTGAAGGACCAAACACCTTCCATTTAAATCACCTGCCATCCCAATTAGTTTTAGAAGTAGATTGGGAGTAGATTAGAACACGAATGTTGTTCATTGATTCAATGCTATTAACTAGGGACAAATCATAAGAAAACCTAAATTATTAAACCCTTAGAGAATTATGTCCAACATGTCTACACCTTGCCATTGTGTATGAAACTTAGAATTGACGCGGAATCGGCGAGGGTGACTCGACTCGAGACTCAGTGCCTAGACTCGAACTTAAAAAAGTGAAAAACCCAAGAAATTTAGAGATTTTTAAGTATTCAAAACTTGTTTCATGCACCCTTTATTAAATAAACCTTAAAGACAATAACATCATCAAATAGAAGCTAATTTGATCACATACACAAGTATACATTGATCACATAAGTATAAACGCAAATTGTAGCTGAGCTATTGAATGAAATAGCACACTTAGATATATAAATATAGTCAAATGTATACAAAACTCATGGAATATGAAATCCATGACATTAAATGTTCCAAACAAATATGAAATATCAAAACAATAACTAGAAGCCTACGACTCAAAGGAGCCTGCATCCTTCCTACAAATGCATCTAAGAAGGGTCTTGGATGATGCAGCAGCCATAATCTTTGCCTATGACTCCATGCCACCCTCACCAACATCATTTGTGCCTGTGTCTGCTCATGCTCTATCCTCCTCCTTTGCCATGGCTACAACCTCAGCCTCTCTATCTTCTTGGTCGACCCAATCAAGGTCCTCGTCACTAAAGACAGGATTTGTAGCCTCAATGATCCACTCAAATTCTGGATCGACCTCCTCTAGCATGATCGAGGTGGAGTCATGGTCGAAAATATGTTTGTGTCTAAGACGAAGGTTGTAATGAACATACACTAGATCATTCAACCTCTCCATGGACAGTCTATTGCGCCTCTTGGAGTGTATGTGCTCAAATATACTCCAATTGTGCTCACAACCTGAAGAACTGCATGGTTGGCTCAATATGCAAATGGCAATCCTTTGAAGGTTTGGTGTTTTAGCACCAAACATTTGCCACCATTTATCTAAGATGAGAAAAAGAAAAAAAATCAATCTCATTTCCAACTTTAAGTTTCAAGTTTCAACATTTAATGATAATATAAAAAGAGGAAAATTATGCCCTTAAATATATTTTTACCTGGCTGCAATGTCCTACTATCTTTGCACATTTGACGAGAAAAGAGGTCTCTTTTTGCATCAGTAAAGGCCTCTATCTCATGGACTATATGTGAAGTAACAGCAGGCACCATTTGCTCTATCACTGAGTAGAGCCCACCAAGAACCTCATCATCCGCCTCGAAATCAGGGCGGAATTGGAATGTCGGATTTAGGAAATAAGTGGCTGCATGGAGGGGCTTGTGAAGCTAGTGGTTCCATCTCCTATCAATGATCTCCCAAATGGGACAATACTTATCCTCAGCTCCCTCATAGATGGATCTAATGGCCTCCTTGGCATTATCTATGCCCTCATATATGTAGCCCATTGTGGGCTTCTTCCCAACAGCAACTCATAGAACTACCAAGGGCTTGGTGAACTACAAATATTGTGAAACATTAACTTAACATAAGTACGTGTGAATGAAAATAAACAAATAAAAGAAAAATATGAATAAAATTTAAAATATAATGAAGAATTAAATTTTACCTTCACAATCTTTGCAGGAGGTGCCCAAAAGCCTAGCTCATCAAAAATGCAATTTGCCACATCAATCCTTGAAATGGTTGTCGCATAGGATGAGGAAGTCCACTCCTCACCAACAAACATATGCCTCAAAGCTACCTTCGACTGAATTAAGGATTGTAATGTGATGAAATTAGTAGCAATCTAGTGATGCCAAGATGAGCCAACTCCCTCAATCCCTTATATTGCCTCATTAGGCTAAGGACCCATATGTGATCCATCGAAGCTTTCCAAGATCCTCCAATATGAGATCAAGGCAATGGGCGGCACATGGAGTCCAAAATATTGTTGGGTGCCTCTCCATCATTAGTTTACCTACAGCAACATAATTTGCTGCATCAGTCACCACTTGCACCACATTCTCCTCGCCCACCTCAAGTATGACTTCCTCTAAAGCCCCACAAAGGTATGTGGCATTTTTTGTATGCACTGAAGCATCAATTGACTTGAACACGGTACCACTTGAAAAAGAAGCAAAATCAATGATTCAATAAAACATAAATTAAAAATATTAATCACTAAATAAAATACAAACTTCAAGTTATTCAATGCATTGAGGGAAGTACAATTACTTCCAGAGGGAAGTACAATTGTTAAACTTGAAATAAAATGCACACTCCTTCCAATCGCTGGTAGAGAGCTCTCTATGCACCAACTGTGAGTATGAAGCTGCCCGAATGCGATTTGTTGATGGATTTTTGGTCTACCTCCTTGCTGGTTGCCCTACAATGCACTCTTATTTTTCCTCACAACTCTCTTTTCTCCTCCTATTTTGCCAACAAAATGAAATGAAGTTGCTTTTAGGGATGTAGAGGAAATATAAGTAAAATAAACAAATTTAAACTTAAATTTTAAGTTTTTTTGCACTTTTCAAAGCACCCTGCGTCGACCGAGTTCGCTTGACGGGACTCGCCCGGACTCGGCGAGTCCGCCAGACTCAGCCGAGTTCGAGCCCCCCAGACTCAGTAGGGGTGACTCGACCCAAGACTTGCCGAGTCCGGGTGAGTCCCAAAACTATGAGATATAGATTGTTGTTGTCATGTTATATTTTGTTCGGTATATAAAACAAAATATAACATGACAAATATTTGGGTATAGATATTTCGGTTGAGCAATAACAATCAATATTACACGGCTAGTTGGTTATATTAAGCGACTAGTTGGTTGAGCAAATGGTTGTAGTTGTACTATATATTTTGTTGTTGTCATGTTATATTTTGTTTGGTATAGATATTGATTGTTGTCATGTTATAGTGGCCCAAATATTCATATTCATTTTAATTATCATCAAATCAGAATTAGAGACAAGGATATGCATAGGACAACTTTCCAAACCCATGAGAGCCCCTATGAATTTTTGGGCAATACTTTTTGGCCTCACAAATGCTCAAAAGCAAGGGTTCAATAGAATAAGAGAGAAGCTCTCCAACACAATCATTCCCTCAATCTACTCAATTGACTCCTCAACAAATTGAAGAAAAAAGGACAAAAGGGTTTGTTTTAATTATGATACCAAATATAGTAGAGGACATAAATGTGTCGAAAAGAAAATTTAAATTGATGGGGCCAATAAAAAAGAAGTATTAGAGGTTATTGATGAGCCAAATGAGCCATGAGGAGTTAGGAGATACCCAACCAACTATTTCTTATCATACACTTTTTGGAATTAGCAACCCACAAACTCTTGAGATAATGGGTTTCCTTCGAAAAACAGAATAATAGTGTTGATAGACTCAAGAAACACTTACAACTTCATCGACAAGAAGTTAGCTTCTTGTCTAAATTGTTTTATCTATCTATCTTTACAATTTTAAGTCATGATTGCAAATGGGCATATAGTAACAATGTTGATAGACTCAAGAAGAACTCACAACTTCATCAACAATTAGCTTCTCATATAAATTGTTTGCTCTATCCAACTCTAAAATTGCAAGTGGGATTATAGTCAGTTGTTCAAGGCATAGATAGAAAACTTGCAAGTACTTAGGAGCCAAAAACCACTGCAAGGTACTTGTTAGCGGTTTTTGATAAAAATTTGCAATCTTTCATGAAAAAGTTGCCTAAATGCCTATAAATTCATTTTTTCAACTAATGTTAAAGACTTTATATGATTTTTGCATTTCAAGCACATGATTGGCGATGATTGGCAGAAAATTAGGGCATATGATTAGTGATTTAGGTCAAGAACCCAAGGGAACCCAAGAGCCATCCAAAGAAAAAAAACATTTTTATAAGCAAAGAAGTGCAAATACCTAATTTCGCCCTTAAGTGATAAAATTGTGAAAATGGTGTGCGTCATGAAGGTTTTTGTGGTTTCAAAAACCTTAATTTAGGCCTGGTAGCGCTACCCCTCAACCTTGCTAGAGATGTTGCCCCCAAACCCCCATGAAGGATGCTACCCCTCAAGCCTATTGGGTCTCCACTCCCAAACCCCCACTAGTAATTGGGATATCTTGTCCAATAAGAAACTTGATTACAATGATGAGGTGACAAGGAATTGGGAAATAACTCTTGAGTGTGCTGACTTAGACATTATTATCGTACAAATTGCTAGAAATATCTTTAGATGAGTCTTGTTCTACATATGACATGGCTAGTGGAAGTGGCATTAAAACTCATTTAGAGGTTGAACTTGTTTTTTGGTCTATGATATATATTAAACTCTACTTTTAATTTATATATGATGGAAATCAATAGTATTCTCTACAAATTCAATAATATGTGTGATCATGATGAATATTTTTAAAAATTTATGTATGTTCAAATGTTCAATAAATTTGTTGAGTTATTGCCGATCTTTTTAAAAAATTCGTCCTACTAAGTAATTGTCAAGACTAGGGTTTTCAACTATGCTTCAAGGAAATGTCACAACACTAAACTTTCCATGGGAGAATGTTGACTAGATTTCCCTATGTTTGTTGTCTCCATGGGTGTAATGAACATGGTTTTGGGAGTCTAGTGGCTTACTACATTGGGAATAGTTGAGATGAACTTCTAAAGAGCCATTCATGCATTTTCACTCAAACGGTAGAGCAATAAAACTAAGAGGATTGTGTGCAAATTCTCCACTTCCCATGAAATGCAAAAGATGTTTAATAAGGGGACAAACAAGTTTCTAGCACAATTGTTTTGAGTAGAAGCACAATATTCAAAGGTTCTCACACTACAAGATTTGCAAGCAATTGTAGATAGACACTCAGTAGTTTTTGTATATATGTCAAAAGGATTGCATCCCAAACAAGATCATGCCATTCAACTAGTAATAGGATTTCAACCGCCGAGCATCCAACCTTATGGGTACCCATATGTATAGAAAAGTGTGAATCAGAAGTTGGTGCAAGAGATGCTAAACACAAGTATCATCAATAGTCATACTGCTTCCTCCTCTCCAATGGTAGTGGTGTGCAAGAAAAATGACACCTCACAAATGTGTCTTGATTATAGAGAGCTCAACAAGTACACTAGAAAAGATAAGTTTTCAATTAAAGATTTGTTTTTTATATATTAAGATGAGAATAGGGTCTCATGCCCTTACAACAAAGTCAAATAAACATTGAAAAAGAAAATTCTAGAAGATTAAGAGACAACAACGTAACACTGCACCAAGGCAGCAAATAGACAACAAAACAAATTAAAAACCTACCCAATACAAAAAAGAACCAAGAAAACAGCTACTCAAGCAATCTTGAGGTTTTGGAGGCTCACTAAAGCACTCCATTCATCTAAGAGAAGGTTAAGCTTTTCATCCCATTCTTCAAGATCCGCTTCATCATTGTCCTCCTTAGCTGCCTTGATACTTTTCACCTTCTTTTTTGCTTTATCTTTCTTTTCATCCAGCCTTTTCTTACATTTTTTTATTTCTCCCTATAGGATAGCTATGCCAATGGTCGAACAAAACATCATTTCCTTTGAAATATCCCACCCTTAATTTTTTCAAAAACTTCACAACTTGTTAGCATTAACCAATAATCAAAGATGATCAATTTAAGTAAACTTCCTTACACTTTCTTATCACCCAGATCCCGATGTGGGAAAGGTGAGAGTATACGGTAGTAAGGTTACAATGCTACGCTATTGAAATGAACCGCTTGTTTAGTGGGGTGAGTATGAAATCTTTGAACATAAGGAACCATCCACTTATTCAGTGGGAGTTACAAATTGCACGAAATGAAAGCATTAGATGGCTAGCCGACCAAAACCACTTATGCAGTGGGATGCAAGCTAACATGAAAAGAGAATCATTCGCTTATTCAGTGGGAAATACATGAAACCAAACTTCATCTGCTTATTCAGCGGGAAAGCCACTTATTTAGTGGGGTTAGTATCAAAACCAAAAGAGCAAGACTACTGATTGGTACTACCAAGTTAGTATTACAGTGAAGCTCAAAACATAGGATACTAACAATCATAAATCTGCTATATGATTGAAATCATGGGACAATCAACTCAATATGACAACTAAGCCAATGATCTAACCCTGCATCATGTTAGCAATTATACGTCAAATAACATGAAGGAAATAAGAGATATCAGGTCTGGAATGTTGTAGCAGCAGTCTAATATGAAGTTCCAGGTTTGATATCACTGTTGCAGCAGCCTGGACAGCAAGATATAACTCAAAAATCTTCACCATCTCGTCCTCCAACACATCCAATGGTCAACATAAGCTTGAAATATGTTTCCAGCCACTCTACTCAACCTATCTGATCCCAAGAATGAATTGCAATGGTCTGATAATAGTCTTCAAACAGCTACAGGTCTGTCCTACTCAGAAAATCAGTAAACCAGCAAGGTTATAGAACTGTATGGCCCCCTTTAGAGGCACTTAGATCGCCAAAATACACCTTCAAACTGATTCTAGGGTTCTTTAATAGTCATCGCGCCTCCAATCAGCAACCAAAGTCTCCAAAAAGGGCAATGCTTAGGTGAAGAATCCACATGCCTAGCTCAAGAGACCCAAGACTTGGTATGGCCCAGCTGTAGGAAAGGTATGGCCTGCAATGGTCTTCCTCATATGCCCAGCAAGAAGTTCATCTCATTTCCAAACCATACTCCGAGCAATCACTCCAAAATAAACTCTACAAATGTCAAAATAAATACACCAAACATGCATCTAGAAAACATCAAAGAGATCAAACCAAAATCTGATTACTCTGCTTGTAAGCTCCATGGTGATTACTGAATGCAATCACACTCCACCAGCTAGGGATTATCTTCCAAATCCGAAATCAGCAACCTAGAGAGGGTTTTCTTCCTCTAAAGATTTAGGAAAGAACTCTCAGGTTCCAATCTGGTAGCATAACATTATCAACTTCAGCATATGCCAAATAAGAGCAAATGGTGGGTTTAAATAGAAGTTAGGGCAATCTAGTCATTTCCATATGCGCAGCTAACATTGTTTTGGGAGTCCAGTGGTTGACTACATTGGGAGCAACTGAAATGAACTCCTAGTAGCTATTCATGTGTTTTCACTCAAAGGGTAGCATAGTCAAATTGAGAAGTGCATGCAAAGTCTCCATAGATGGTAAGCTCCCATCCAATACAAAAGATGCTTAATAAGGGGGCAAACAAATTTGTGGCCCAATTGTTTTCATTAGAAGCACAAGAATCAAAGGTTCCCAAACTGCCAAATTTACTAGTTGTAGATAGGCACTCCATACTATTGGATATATGCCAAAAGGATTGCATCCCAAACGAGATCATGATCATGCCATTCAACTAATACCAAGAAGTCAAGTTCTCAACAGCAAGCCCTACAAGTACCCATTATAGAAAGTTGTGAACAAGAAGACAATAAAAGAGGTGCTAAAGGCAGTTATTAATGTTAGTTTTCAGATCAGAAATGCAAATAAGCAGAAAAATACAACACATAGAATAATGAACACAGTATTTTACCCTGGGAAAACCCTCCTACTTGAGGGAGAAAAACCCAGCAAAATTTTCTCTTATAAATCAGAAAAAATAAGTGCAGGAATAGCACTCAAAATCAGGCCCTAGAAAGGCCGAATCTCATACAATGAACCTGCACTTGAAGATAGTGCAATTTCCTTGAATACACAAAATAATGACACTTCTCCTTGAAGCGAATCTGCTGCACTAGAAGGCAAACCTGCTGCTGAAAAAATTCGAATTGGAATGGAATGATTTGTTGCTTAATGTGGAGACACCTTCTCCTTTATATAGCAAGCTAGGTGAGCTCTCTTCTAGGGCTGACCTAGAAAGTATAATATTTGTTTTAATACAAAAAGAAAGGCTGACTTGCCTTTGATTAATTTCTCTTAGGGAAATACCTCCCGATGCTACAAAACACTAACAATTATTAGGCATAGTCAAGGTGCTTACTCCTCTCCAATAGTAATGGTGTGCAAGAAGATGACATATAGCAATTGTGTCCTAATTATAGAGAGCTCAACAAGTAAACCATAAAAGACAAGTTTCCAATCCCAATAATTAATGATTTGTTACATGAGCTAAATGGTGCTATTTCTTTTACCAAATTCGATATTCGTTTGGGTTATCAACAAATCAAAATTCAAGATGAGGATATACATAAGATAAATTTCTCCATGAGGGCGATTATGAATTTTTGTTGATGTCTTTTGGCCTAAAAAATGCTCCTAGAATGCAAGGATCAATAGCATAATAAAGAAGGATTTCCAACACAACCATCCCTCAGCCTACTAGATTGATTCCTCAACAAATTAAAAAAAAAGAAGGGAAAAAGGGTTATAATTTAACTATGATAGAAAATATAGTCGACAACATAAATGTGCTGAAAAGAAGTTTTACATAGAGAGGGCTAGTGAGGAAGATGAAATATTAGAGGTTGTTAATGACCCAAATAAGGAATTAGGAGATACCCAATCAACTATTTCTTGTCATGCATTTTTGGAATTAGCACTACACAAACTCTACCTAGGTCATATTGTTTTACATGAGAGTGTCAAGATGGATCCTCAAAGGGTCAAGGCCATAGGAGAATGGAAAATGCCTAGAACCCTCAAGAACCTATAGGGTTCCTTAGGGCTTATTGGTTACTATTGTCAATTTGAAAAAATTATGGCAGCGTAGCAACACCACTCAACTTTAATGAGGGACTCTTTCCAATGGAATGAGGCAACCACCAGGGCATTTCAAAAGCTAAAGGAAGCCATGTGCACAACTCTAATTCTACCTAACCAAATTTTTCCTACAATGTTCATTCTCAATTGTGAAGCTTCTAGGTATGGCATAGGAGTAGTACTCATGCAAGAGGGAAGAGCCCTAGCATTGAGAGTCGCCAACTCAAAGGTAATAATTTGTTGAAGACCATTTATGAGAAGGAAATGATGACTACCCTAAATGTACTCAAACAATGGAGACCTTATTGAATGAAAGGCACTTCAAGGTAAAGACAAATCCTATAATCTCAAATACTTCTTGGAATAGAGGTTGTCATTTGAAGAACAACAAAAACAAGTTAGGAAGATGTTGGGATATGATTTTGAGATCATTTACAAGAAAAGAAGGGAGAACGTTGTGGTTGATACTCTATCTAGGAGGGATGAACCCACACATTCAATATTGTATGTCATTTCCATATTGGAGATAGATTGGATGGATGAGGCACAAGAAGAATGGAAGATGGGCATAGATACACAAACTCTAATTCAAAACAACAAGATTCAAGTGTGCTTAACAAAATTGCCTAGAAAGGAGATGCTCTATGGTACAAGATAGGTTGTACCTATGTACGAAATCAACCCTTAAGTTTAAGGTGGTGGCACAACTCCATGCTTCTCCAATAGGTGGGTATTTGAGCTTTTTGAAGAATTATCGTAGAATCAAGTAGAATTTCTTTTGGGGCAAACTCCAAGGGGATGCCTAAAAAATTATGCCAAAATGCATGGTACGCTAGCAAAAACTAGGGGAGACAATTGAGACTTCAAGTCTTCTACAACCCTTATCTATTCCAAGCTAGAGGTAGAGTGAGGGATCCATGGATTTTATAACTGGTTTTCCCAAGTTTGAAGGAAAAAATGTCATCATGGTGGTTGTGGATCGACTCAACAAATATGCACATTTTTGTACTTTGTGACACTCATTTGTAACAAGTACTATAGCAACAACCTTAATGGATACCATTCAAAATTTACATGGGACTCCAAAAATGTAGTAAGTGACCATGATCCTATATTTACCAATCGTTTTTTAAATAACTTATTCTCATGTTAGGGCACTCAGCTTGCTTGTAACTTGTCATAACATCACCAATTAGATGGACAAAATAAGGTGGTCAACAAGTGCTTGGAGGGCTATCTCGATGTTTTTGTTGAGATAAACAAGAGAGATGAGTGCAATGGTTGCCACTAGCAAAATGGTGGTATAATACTTCTTACCACACCCATTTAAAATTCTCCATTTTTGGCACTATATGGATCATACCATCCATCACCTCTTCATTACAAGTATACCCAAAAGTTTGAGCAATTGAATAATGCATTCAACACCAGCAAGAGGCATAGAATAGAATTAGGTTGTAATGTCCCCTTTTTAGCCCTATGTCTTTCATTGGCCATTAGTCTATTTCCAGAGTCTTGTAGGTTACTCAGAGGCATTTCCAGGGTTTCCAAGATTCTTGGAGGTTTCTCGTCTGTTTTTCAAGATGTTCTTGTGGGAGTTTGCTAGAGGGTTTTCTGGGTCTTTCTGGGTTTTTTGAGATTCTTGGTGGTAGTCACTACTATTTTTAGCAATGTCTATTTTTAGTAAGTCAAAACTACATCTCAGAATGTGCTTATTTTGAGTTTGGACACACTTATTATTTTTAGCAATATGCTATTTTTAGTAAGTGTTATTTCTGGCAGTGGTCCTGACAACAGTTCAGTATTGGGTTTCCAGTTTTGGCAGGGGTGGCATTTTCAATTGTTGACTTCTATCAATTTGGACAGTTCAGTGCTTCCACCATATTTGGAGTTCGAAAAGGCAAAATTTAAAATATAACTTAAGTTATAAAGTTACTTTGGACCCCCATGCCTAGGCAAGTGAACTTAAGTTATTTTACAAGGTATTCATGTGCTTGCACAAGTTGGATGCCTAGATGAGAGGGAAAAAAAAAGAAATTTAATTTAATTTAATATTCTTTCTGCAAATTGGGCATCCCCTTTTGGAGGGAAAAGGTTTTCAAATTTTTGGGACTCAAAGTGTTATAAATACACCCCTCTTGCTCTCATTTGATATATGTTGATGGATGATAATGAAATGTTGTTGGAGTGAGGATTGAATCCCCTCAAGGGCTTTGGAGACGAAAACCTTCAAAGTTGCTCCAGTTTTGGAGTTGAGAGATACTCCTTAGCTGGACATTGGAGTGGCTTCACTGCAAGAGTCGCCATCGGAGTTATTGGTGAAAGATTTTCAGTTTGTTTTCAATTATGGATTGTTTGATTTTTTTCTAGCTATATTTTGGGTGTGATAACAATTTTGCAGAGATTTGAAGTACTTTGAGAGTGTTTTTCAGAAGTTCCATGCTGCTGTCTGCACTGCTTCTATGCCCTAGCTGTACTTTACATGTGTTGCTGCAGAGAAAAGCATAGAAGACTTGGTTATAGGTATTTGACTAATCTTATTCCTTGCTTTGGGTGCCCCCTTGTGTCAACTTTCAGAATTTTTCGTGGAGAGACTGAATTTTAAAAGCTGGTTGTCCCTTCCCTAGGCCGTGCCCCTGCTGGTTTGTGTGTGTGTGGATTCTAGCAGTGAGTTTCCCACTGATTGCAGCTTCTTGGTGTCTCTTGGATGACGCCTAGAATCCATTAGAGTGTTGTTGCTTTCTATAAGGGGTTTCTAATTGATTTGGGACGCTACCTTAGGAGTTGTGACCATTTCTTGCTTGCTGGATTGATGTGACAGTCTGCTGCAACAGTGATATCAGACCCAGAAATGCATACCAGTCTGCTGCTGCAATGTTTCCAGACCTAATAAATCTTCATTTTTACATGCTATATGAGGTTTATCACTCTAACATGATGCAGGGTTGGATTATTGATTAGTAGGTTGTCATCTAGAGTGGTTGTTTCTTGATTTCAGTCCTCTATTGCAGCTAATGAGCAGATTTGTAATTGTTGGTATCAACTTATTTTGAGTTCTCATTGTAACGTTGATTTGGTAAGTAACATTCAGCCATTGCTCTTGTTCGGTTTGATGCTTACCCCACTGAATAAGTGGTGCTCCAGCTGAATAAGTGGTTGAGCTTTCTTATTTTCATGTCATTTCTTACCCCACTGAATAAGTGGTGCTCTCACTGAATAAGTGATCGAGCTTTCTTTAATTTTATGTTATATCCGCTAAATAAGTGGAGGATCTCTCTTGATTGGTGAGTTTGCCACCAAGTGCTTTGCTTTGTTGTAATTCCCGTTGAAGAAGCAAATGTTTCTTTTCATGCACTTGATTTCATACTTAACCCACTGAAGAAGTGGTTTTTTTGGAAGCACGTATTGTAACCTTACCACCATATGCTCTCACCTTGCCCACATTGAGATCTAGGTGATCAGAAAGTGGAAAGAAGTCTACTTCAATTGCTTATCCTTAATTATTGGCTAACATATTGTAACCTTACCACCGTATGCTCTCACCTTGCCAACATCGGGATCTAGATGATCAGAAAGTGGAGGGAGTTTACTTCAATTGCTTATCTTTGATTATTTGGCTAATGCTAACAGGTGCAATTTTTAAAAAAAATTAAGGGTGGGTTATTACATAAGTAGCAAGTTAATCAGCATCATAGTGAAAGACATTTTTGAAGGAAAGTGTGTCGATTACAACTATGTAAGTGGATGTCATTGAAACACCAAAAGAAAGATAACGAGCTTGCACCCAAGTATTATGGTTACCTAATTCAACAAAAAATATCCAATCTTCCATATTTCCTGCTTGAAGAAGGTTACTAGACAAAGTTTCAACCTAGGTAGAGTTAAAATAGCTTGATGAGGAGGGGCAGAATGATTTTGAAAGTTGAAGAAATCCTTCAAACAAACACTAAGTAGTTGAGATCAAGAACAATTACAAAGTACTTGATCAAGTGAAAGAATCTAGCCAATGAAGATGCAACATGGGAGGATGAAGCATTCCTACAAAAGCATCGAGGGATCATCAACATTGAGGACAACATTGGTTTTAAGGGGAGGGGAACACTTTGCCCTTAAACTATAGCATGCATGGAAATATATGTAGCTAACTTGTGGCTAGTATAACCGTTAATTAAGTTATATTATCATTTCTATAGTTTTATATAGGTAGTTAGGCTGGCCTAGGTGGTCTCCATGGCATAAGTATGGTATATATAGGAAGTAATGATTAGTTTATTATAAATCACATTGTAAATTCTATTCTTGTTGAAGACTTTTGGAGGTTTCCCTCTCAGTTGGCTTATTACCATTGAGCATTTGCAAGTAATTCATATTATATTTTCAAGAATTTGTTGTTGTATTCTTCTCTTGTGCAATTCATTTCATTACATTATCCTAGGTGCAACAAGATCGAGAGGTCGTGACACCACAAGGTGTATAAAATTTCCCTACCAACCATAGGGCTGATCATACATTTACAAACTTGTAGTTAGTATATAGTTCCCAAACTCGACGAGTCCCAAGCCAAACCATCCAAGGCCTATAGAATTGGCTACAAATCTTGGCAAGTTTTTGCTGAACTTGCCAAGACTAGGTCAAACTCAAATGCATAAAAACCCTTAAAACAAAAAAATATACATATATATATATATATATGAATTTCTAAACCCTAAAAAGTCAAGATTTAAAAAACACATAGTTAGGACCTAATTACTACTCTATGGCTTTGACATTTGCATTTTTTGAAGGGTTTGAAATCTAGATTCCTAGAGCTTGGTTAAAAGTGATAAAATTATGAAAAATGGTATGTGCCGTCAAAGTCCATGTGTTCTCAAAGGCCTTAATTTGGGTTAGGTGGTGGAGGCTCCATCCCTCAACCCCTCCCTGTATCACAACAAGAAGCATGCAAGAGGCTTTGCCCAACCCCAGAAGGGGTGCTGCCCCTCAACCCACCCCATTGGGGGATGTGACCCCTAGACCCCACTCTAGTTTTAATAAGAAAAAATAAATAAAAAACATTATGGGCAATGTTGGATGGAAAAGGAACATTATTTTCTTCTCCCGATTATTTCCCAATTAAATCCCAAGTGGTTGACTTTAAATGATACTTTTGGTTTGCTTAGTCAATCCCAATCCTAAGTAATGCTACTACGGCTGCAGCAGCATTGCAGACTTGTCTAAGACTCTGAAATACATGCATAGGACTCCACATAGAGCTAGTAATGTTGGGCCGAGTGATACAAGCTCCTCTCTACCATAGTTTGGGGCTCTAAGTTATGATTTTTGTTTTTGATGCCATGGATATCCTAATCCATGAGTTTTGTACACCTAAACACTTGAGAATGTTTACAAATTTAAAAAATTAAAAGATATTGTTTCCTTCAGCTCAATCCACTTTTGTACTCATTTGATCAATGTATACTTGTGTATGTGATCAAAGTAGTTTCTCATTGATTAGTTTATTATGTCTTTAAAGTTGACTTAGTGAAAGGTGCATAGTATGTTGTACCCCAAAATTAAAATTTTGTTACACTTAGACATTTTGAAGAAATGAGTAATAGTCTTGTCAAATCAGTCAAAAAGGTCAAAATTTGGGTGTGCATGTCTTGCATGGAGGGTCAAAACACAAAATTTTCAATTTCTGACGATCTGGGTCTGCTAAGAGCAGCTTAACCTACAAAACCCAGATCTCAGTTTTCATCCCTAAATTTTAGGAAAACTGCTATTTTTAGAAATTTTCTCGAAATAGTAAAGTTTTCGGGTTTTTCGGGTTTCTTTAAAGCGGATCTTGATTTTCTAAAATAGAAAATTTCTAAAAATAGAAAGTTGGTCAAGCCAGTCGAGTGATTTTGATTAGCTCAAAATATGTCCGTATCAGGCTGGTGCAGTCAGAATCTTAAAATAATCAGTTTTGCCCTACTGGGTCTATTCAGCTTTTTCAGAAGCATATCTGGAGTTCCGAGGTCATCAATGGAGGTCATCCGACTGCCAGGCGTTAATTTTAGCATTCAAAACTTCCAGCAGAAAGTGAAATGATGAACATGCACGAGGATCGAGGAAGAAAAGTGAAAAGTCATGAAAATTTTCTAAGTCTGCTAAGTTTGGGCGCCCCAGTTGAAGAAAGGCGCCCACCTTTTTAGGGCATCAGATGAAGAAATTAGGGTTACGGTCTCCAATGGAAGTTGCTCAGTTTTCAGTCAGCTTCGCGATGGATATCCCCGTCAGAGCATCTGACGATCCAGTCTCCGACAAATTCAAGTCAAAGTAGAAGGTATAAAGTGAAAATCTGAAACTTGAAGTTGAATAAATTATGAATTTTTCTAAGTCTGGAGAAACTGGGCGCCCTAAGAAGAGAAAGGCGCCCAACTTTTCAAGGGTGCAAACAGAGGAATTTGCAGTCAAAGCTATAACGGGATGTCTTCAGAATTCAACTGGCTTTGCAGTGAGCTATTCAGCACGACAAACGGAGCTCGCAATCATCAGATTCAAAAGGCTGAACAGAAGGTCCGATGAGAGGTGAAAAGAGAAATTCAAAGCAAAAGTGAAAAAGTCAAAAAATAAACTAAGTGTTGGTAAACTGGGCGCCCCCAGTCAAGATAGGCGCCCAACCTTTTGAAGGGTAAAAAATCCATTTTTGACAAAAGTGTCTCCAGAGGACCCCCCTTCATTCTCCGTCAGCTTCGCAATGAGCACAGCCATCAGTCAATCTGACGCCCGGAGCTCAAGATTCAACAAGGTCGCCCGAAGAAGTGAAAGACATGAATAAATTGAAGATTTTTCTAAGTCTGATGAAAGTGGGCGCCCCCCTTGAAGAAAGGCGCCCAAGCTTTAAAGCCTTCAGATGATGGAATTTGCAGAAGTAGCGTCCAAGAAGGCCTCGCCAAAATCAGTCTGGCTATCCAACGAAACACTCAGACAGTCAGGCCGATCAACGTAGCTCCCGGAATCGAAGATTCACCAGAAGATCAAAGGGAGAAGGAAGAACTTGGAAGTCAGGAAAATGGCTAACACTGGAGAAGGTGGGCGCCCCTAGAAGGAAAAGCCTCCCATGAATTCGGAGGTCGAGATCAAATTTTTAGCCGGAGGTGCCTCCAGAACATCTTCTTCAGAATCAGTCCAGCTCCGCAGTAAACCACTCAGCTCGCCTGTCGGGTAAACAAATCAACGAGAAATCAGAGGCGAAGTGGCATGTTAAAATTGAGAAAAGTTGAAAAAGTTGAGATTTTGACTAACACTGGTGAAGTTGAGCGCCCCTCTTGGAGAAAGGCGCCCAAACCTTCATGCCTTAGAAGATTTTTGAAGATTTTCAAAATTTCAAAATTTGCTTGAGAAGAAGATGGCGTCCAAGTTGAGAAGATGAGATTTAGGGTTTTGAAATAAAAGCAGAAAAAAGCAAAACCTAAAAATCAAAACCTAAGTCTGTTAACACTTCTTTTCAATGTATTTTTCATTATTTTGCGGAGTAGCATCCGAGGAGGAGAAAGTTAGATGACAAGTTTGAGAAATTTTGTGATTGAAGAATTCATAGTTGCTGGTTTTACATCAGATTTTTCAGACCAGCAAGCATAAACCCTTGCTTTTTCAAGTTTTCTGTTCCAGAAGATCAAGTTTTTCAAGCAGGAGGCCAAGGCTTTCAATTTTTCAGTCATCTGGGTCTTTTTGCCTCTATCTTCTGAAGAATTTTTCAAGAACTTCATCAAGTTGCAGCAAGTGCTTTTATCTTGCATGTCATTGAAAACCTCAGTGCATTCAAAATTCAACCATCTGGGTCCTTTCCAATCAGTCTTCTGAAGAAAACCCATATCGCAGCTTTTTTCGAAAACCTAGGGTTGGCTGCTTTTTCAATCAAACGTCAGAGTTTTGCAAATCCAATCAACTGGGTCCATTTCTAGCGATGTTACGAACAAACCGGATGCGGCACCGAGGAAAAATTGAAGAAATTAGGGTTCTTTGCTTTTTGATCAAAATTCAAGATTTTCAAAAGCGGGCCGATGCAGGTTGTCTTGTATGCGTCATTACGAACAAAACCCATATCTCGAGAAAAATTCTCAAAAATTGCGTCGTTGAAGCACGAAATCAGCATTCTAAAAATAGAAATTGTTCAAGACTTGTCTGAACCAGGGCGAGGTTACAGTCATTCTTCAAGTTTTCTGAAATGGAGTACACTCCTAATGTTTTCAAGTCAGAATCAGCACTTTTTCACGATTACATCAAAACAGCTGAGACAGACTTGCATCATGTCAAGCCGGTATTCGATCTTCATCCATTGGAGAGAGCAGGCAACACTTCAATCAAGAACCTGGGTCATTCTGGACTCCTCGCAGCAGCGTCTATTCCTATATCAGTTCAGAGCCTTGAGTTCGTAATCGCTTGCATTAAGCATTACAACCCGGCTACTAGGGAGATCCAGTCAGTGGATGGCAGGTTGATTTGCAGTTTAAAGCCTGACATGGTTGAAAAGTGTTTTTCCATTCCCCCATGGCCTGAAAGTGTAACTCTTTCGAGGGATGAGTGTGAAAAGATGTGGAATATGCATAAGGACAAATACAGCAAGAAGATTGCACAGAGATGGATGAAAGAAAAACATAAGACATTGCCCAAGAATGTCGGACGAGGGGAGTTCAAGGACGAGGTTGCCATCATCATCACTTTGCTCAACAGGGTCACTGGTTCCGAGGATGCCACCAAGTTCCAACCTTGGATGTTTTATGCCATACCTCCCATTATGAAGAAAACCGAGTTTTATGACTGGCCTACTTTGATTAGTGACTGCCTACATCAACAAATAACAGAATATTTCCAGTTTCATGTATTTCACATGGTGTCATATCTAGTCTACCTGGTGGCCTATCAAGGTCAATTCAGAGGATTGAACACCGAGGGATCTTTGAGCGTTCAACACATATATAATTATTATCCTCAGCTGGAGTTCACAAAGTCGTCGCACCACTACAAAAGGGTGAACGAGGCATTCTTGATGTACACGGTGCGTGACTTAGACAATGAATTGCACGTCCGCATCTCTTCGGTTGCTAGGGCAGCAATGGCGGAATGGGCAGATTGGTTTATACAGTTTCCTACCTTTACCTATCTCAGGGTTTATGGTTATTCAGGTGCCCCGCTAATGTTGCCAAGGTATCCGTAGGTCATCTTCATGGAATTCTTGAGGCAAGCTCACGGTGTTCATACAGTCTTGAGAAATAGAAAGAAACCCTCTCTTCACTTTCCATTAGGGTTGGGTATTTATACATGCAGGACTGCTGCAGATGCCAGGACAATTGGAGAAGAATTAGATAAATTCGGTCTCAAATCCTACAGTGAGAGGCGGTCATTTGATCCTCATGGTGTTTATGCTGGCCGGTTGGAGAAGAACTACAATCACATACCCGCACTTGAAGATTTTTGGGCTAACTGTGCAGATGAGTTTGAAGTGCGAAGGCGTAGTTACAGCAGGTTGACTCTCCATCAGATGAAAGACTGTTTGAATGAAGACATTGAAGGACTCTCTGATGATGATGAAGATGTTCTTCTACCAATGTACACTCAGAAAAGAATCGAGGATCAGCCTCTTCCACAAGTTAATTGGGCAAACAAGGAATCTCTTTCAGTTGAAGACAGAACAAGACAAGTCATTGAGTATAGTAAGGTTTTCTTAGTGCTGAAAAGGAAGAACTCTATTCCAGTGGCAGAGCCGCCAAGGATAATTCCCTCTTCTTCTACAGCACAGTCAAAAGGAAAGGGTAAAAGTCAGTCTCAAGATGGCGTCAAAGGATGTAGATCAAATAAAAATGTAAAGAGAAGGTTGGATTTCTCAGGAATAGTCATACAGGAACAGCCTACGGTTGATTCAAAGTTCCTCTTGACGAGCCCATACCTCAGAATGAAGCAGAGGAGCCACCTTCAACACATGTTCCTGTACCTTTGACGGGTTCGTCACCAATTCATATTGATCTTGATATTGAAGATGATGAAGAGATCGCAGCAGTACCTCCTGAGGAAGTTAGTAAAGATACTACGGTGTCTTGGCTTGAGAACTCCTTAGGAAGGGTTAGGAGAAGGCCTTCATATCAAGTGAGCGTTGATGATCTCGATAACATCTATCAGGAACCTCCTAAGAAGAAAGCAAAGAAACAAGTTCACTTTGACAGGAATCCTGATAACGAGATTGTTGTAGAGACTGCTGTGCCTCCAGAGGATAAGAATAGAGATGAGGTGAACATGGATGATTTTGTAATGGTCAAGGCTAATCTTGGTAGAAATACCAGACATGCAGATTTGAGTCTCTTCAAAGTTGTATCTGAAAACCTACATGAAAGAGTGCTTAAAGACGGAGAAGACAAGGCCGCCCTCAAGGCTGAAAATCAGCAGCTTAAGCTTTTTATTTCTAACCTTGCTCGTGGTTCTTCCCAAACAACTCAGTTGCTGCCCCAGATCTTAGAGACACCAGCTGATCACCATCAGTTAAGACAGCTGGTCATATGTGGGAAAGAGACTCAGGAGTGGATCGAGAGCTTCATTGTCAGAGGAAAGGAGATCTTGGCTCGGATGTTCCAGTTGAGAGAGAATGCTCATAAACTTCGTCAAAGCATCCAAGGATTTGAACAAACATGGGCTGAAGTAAAACCTAGGCATGAGATTATCATTGCTGATTTAGACACAGCCTACGGTTCAGCAGTTTCAAAGGAGCATAAAAGACAAATCCTTGTTTGGAGAGAGCGTCATGTTTTCAAAGTTAAAACCTATGAGAGGATATCTGAAGAATTCATCACCTACAAGCAAAGGGTGGTTGAAGCTCTCCTTTTCATCAGTGAATTTGTCATAGAGATCCCCTCTCAGTACAGTCTTGAAGATGGTTCTTATGTCGGGCTTGAGGAGGTGCAAAATCAGTTCCAGAACGTTGTTCAAAGTTGCAGCCCAGTTGGCGGAAGGATAGGTCATATTTCAGTGATGTCAGCAAAGTTCAATAAAGCGGCCAATGAGATTGAAGATTTCCTAAGATCTATTGAAGATGCCGAAGATATTCTTGAAAAGCGGTGTTTTGCTGTTGATGGTATAGATGCACCGAACCGGGACACAATCTCGGACTTCCTAGCGGATGTGATCGAGCTTTAAAGCAGCTTTCTTCTAGAAGCTTTCTTTCCCGCTTTCTTTCTATTCTTGGACTCATCCTTATCCATTCTTTGAGGATAGAAAGAAGATAAGATGTAATAGTTGGCGTTTCCCGCTTTTTCTGCTTTTTAGGGTTTTAGTTGTTATCTTGTTTCTAGATTTAGTAATAAAGCTTGCTTGCTGAGCAAGCCCTAGATTGTGAAAGCAAGGAGATTTTAGGGTTCCCTACTCCTCTGCTTCTCTATAAATAAGAGCCTTTGCTCATTTAGTTTCTTTAACCGTGCTTATGAGAACAAAACGCTGAGCCTATTGTGCCTTCTATTTGTTGCTCAAGTATTGTTCATTTGTATTGTGATAAGCAAATTGTTGAGCCTCTTTAGCCAACAAGGAGTTAGTGAGATTGCTGTTTTCTATTGTGTTAAGAATAAGTTTGCAAGCCTCCTTAGCTGCAATTTCTTATTCAAGGCATGTTAGAAGGGAGTTTTGTTTTAGAGATTTGAGTAATAAAATCATGAGCCTCTTTTGCCTTGGTCTAAAATCTCAGATTTCCGTTATCTATGTTATGCTTTCATGATCTTTATTTCAGCTTACAGTGAAGTGTGTAGGTGTTTGTTGAGAGAGAGATTGTTAAAGTATTTTTGTCAGAAAATCTACCTTGTTAATTTCTAACTTCTCTTGCTCTGCTATTACTTGAGAGGTTAGGAACGTCTTTAGTCTAAGTTAGTCGTAGTTGAACTTCTTATCAGAAAATCTCAGCTGCGGCGTTTGTGTTTAAAAAACCTTGTGCTCTAAGCTGATCCAAAAAGATAGGCAACTTAGTTTTAGTTTACTTTCTTTCAAACACCATCAGCAAGAGGGAGCTTCCCCTCCTAATTTGAAGAGCAGTTTATCTGTGCATAGCTGTCCGTTTTCAAATCCGCATTCCAGAGGTGCGAATTTAAACGCCAACAATGTCTATTCCATTTGGCCTTGGAGGAAAACCCTTAGGTGGTGGTATCGCTCTAGGAAAGGGCTTTCTTTGCTGCCCTGCCAGAGCGCCCTTGATCACTGATTTATTCTTCTTGGTGGAGTCCTCAAGGCTTAAGGCCCTTTGAATGGCTTCTTCCAAGGTTGCCGGTTCCAAAGCTCTTACCAAACCTCGATAAGAATCATATAGACCCTTGATAAAAAAGAACACAAGTCTTTTATCTGAAACATCTGGAACCATGACCGCTAGCCTTTGGAATTCCACGACATACTCATCCATGGTACCCAGCTGCTTCAACCTTGTTAACTCCTGGATCTTTCCTATCAAATCTTTCCATTAGTTTTTGTGTGAAGTCTGCATATGTAGTCACAAGTCCAAACCCGTGAGTCACAATACCATGGTGCCACCATTCGTGAGCTAACCCTTCCAAGTGCAAGATGGCAAATTTGATAGCTTCATCTTCGGTCATGGGGCTAAGAGAGAAATATGTATCTAGTTTTAGTACCCATGCATGTGCAGTCATCTTTCCTGAACCATCAAATGTAGTTAGTGAAAGCTTGCTGACTTTGTGTTGCTGATCTTTATTCACTCGTTGTAGATGTGGTCTCCCATCACTTCCAAATCCTTTTCTAGCACTGTGGAACTGATCAAAGGAATTGCTGCTTGAGCTTCAACATCCAGTTTCATGTAATCTTGTACAATGATGCTAAAATTAAGCTGATCTTCTTCATGAGGTGCCTCTGTCCTAGGCAAGAACTTGGGCTGAGAGGGTCTGTGAGTAGATCCTTTTGAGGTCTGCTATGTTCTCCCCCTCCCGAATGTTCTGAATTGCCTTCTTCAGCATTGTTGGGTCCGGATTTGTTGTTGTTCATGGCAGCAGTGAGGGTTTGCATCATTTGCAGCAGCGTTTGGTTCATCTGATCCTATTTCTCCATGAAAGCTTTGAGATCATAATTCTGATCCTCCATCTTCTTCTTATCTTTGCCTCCAATTCCCCTATTGCTGTTCTAATTCAATGCTTCCAGTCTCTTTCTTTCTCTCTCTATGGCCCTCAAATCCCTCTGACTCAATTGCATAAATAATCATCCACAAGCTGGCATAATCACTGCTCTGATACCACTATGAGATACCAAACCTTAGTGCAAAGGAAATAACAACTGAAAAATTCAAATTCTCATAGTAGCAGCGATCAGACTTCAAACTATGTATATGAAATATTGACTGAAACAGATCACATGGCATAGAAACTAATGAAAATACAGAAACAGTCTATATAGCAATAATATATTGAAAATCTCCAATTGCTTGATAACAAGGATTGACAAGTATTATAGAGGCGGTTGATAGCTATACAATAGCACAGTTCGAAATAGTCTCTAGATGGATGTAGATGGATAGTCGACCGAATACAAGTAGAAATGATAGAGATGATCCACTCTAGCAGGTACCTCCCAAATGGAAATACGTTGTGATGACAAACTCCCCCGATGCTCTCTATCCAAGCGATGCTCACTATGGTCCTGAGAGAGGTGCGATCAGCTTGGTGGATGTCTTGCAAAATATAATGTTCTTTGTGCTCTAAACTAATGCCCAGTAATATGTGAGGCTTCTATTGGGATTGTGGTAGGATGCTTGGTGTTGTATACTGAATCTCTCCAATTGCACCAGGAGGATATCGTTGGAGCTGAGGGATCTGGGAGTGGCCAAAGCCAAAGGCTTAGCCACTGGATCGTTTCCTTCTTGTGCTTTTGGGCTTGGTATCGTCGACACCTGCAAAATTCAATGTCGAAGATCAAAATGGGATGACGGTGGTGTTGATCAAGACAAGAAATCCCAGGTGGCGACTACGTCCCACCTGGCTAGACTAACTATGCAGCCAAGACTTCTTATCTCAATTCGATGGTATCTCCCAAGTCAGTGATCGATATAAATATTGTTCATGAATGCCTCCCGGAATTGGTCGGCCAACATGAAATAAAAAATTAGCTATTGGCGCCACAAGGAAGTCGGCCAGAAATAGGATTTAAATATTAATTTATTAAATTTATTATTATTTATTAAATATATACTATTATTTAATGAGTAGTTTTTAAAACACTTTATTTTTTATTCATTTCCCTCCAAAATCAATTCAAACGATTGGGGACATGACATGCAAACATCTAGAAATTGAAGATACAAATAGCACAAGTACCAATAGCTTGAAGAACACTAATCAAGTGAAAGTGGAAGGTTGTCTCCAAAATAGGAATCCAAGAATGTCCTTATGGTAGATGCTCCATCTTATTGAAATGCATGGGTAACCAGCCGTTGCATCCGCCTAGTACATAGGAACAAGAACTAGATACATAGATCACTCCAAAAATGAAACCAATGAAGCATTAGCGCCAATAGTAGAAACCCCCCATAATGTGGAAAGGGAGAGGCAAAATAGGTCCACTAAAATTGTGTCACCAAGAAGTGCATGAAGGAGAACAAAGAACATTTGAACTTGTACAAAAGAGTACATGTAAATAAAGGGTGTGCAAACTAGGGCACACATGCATGAGGCAATAATCACTGGGATTTGATATTGTTGTGAAAGGAACACTCACTTGACAAAGGTGTGATGGCAAAACAAACATGCTCACAACCCACCCATGGCACTTTTTATCATAGTGCAAGTACAAAAGGCACACAAGATGTGCAAAATCCCCAAAAAGTATACACTAGAATGACACTTTATGTCAATGCATCTACAAAAGAGAAATTTGCATGCAAAAGATGTCTACAATGCCCAAATAGGACAAAAAACTGGAAATACATGTAGAACAATCTAAAACAAGTCATCTGACACAAAGAAGAAGTTTCCATCTACAATGCCCAAATAGGACAAAAAATTGGAAATACATGTAGAACAACCTAAAACAAGTCATACCATGCAAACAAGAAGTTTCTAGGGGCGAAAACGTCCAAGTAATTCACCAGAGTGTGAAAACACCAAAAACTAAATAAAATGTACATTGAGAAAAATCTGAAAAAATTGCATGGATGGCTGTTAAGAGCTCTGAAAGACCTTTCCAATGCCATTGGAATTGCAAAAAATGAAAAAACAGGTCAAAAGTTGTGAACTCGAGAGTGAAAACAACACATCTTACTTTGACAGGCTTTAAAATGCACCAACAACAAAAAATAGTGATGAGACCCACACCATTGGAAAGTTCATAGAACCAGCTTTTCGACAATATCTCATTTGCCAAATTTTGATATCGTATGTCCAAGTTATGGCCAAAAGAAAAAAACAACTCCTTTAGGGCATAAAAAGGGCTAGGAGGGGGTCTTGTTGGTGTTCGTACCGTTGATGTCAGCATGACATCAACAGAATATTCAACGAATATTCCCTTCACTGAGAAAAAAATCCGACTACCTGAGAAAAACTAGTCACCGGAATATTCCAACCCTGCACACACTCATGAGAGCTAGATGGTTGTAGCTACTAGTAACTGACAGTTTTCATTGTCAAGGATTGATATGCTCTTTGATGCTAATTTCTTTGTTTCTACATGTAGTCTTTTTAGGCAAGTAGAGCCTATTGAGTCTTGAGTAGATTGTGGTCATAATTTGAAAAGACCTATACCTTGGCTTACTTGTAGGGTTTCCAAAATAATTGCTATGGCTTAATTTTACTTCTTTTTGGCTCCTTTTGTTTGGTATATGCATTACTCCTAAAAATATTTCAAACAAATAGATTGCAGTTCATGTTTAATAGACCAAATTAGAACTAGCTAAAAGATAAAAAGAAATAAATTTAAGTCTTAGAGAAAAATGTGCGATAATGAACTTAATAATTTATACTTTCTTCTGGATAACCTCTAAACAAGTTTAGTTTAACCTTAGCAATAGATAAGTACCCATCATAAGATGATGGTAATTTATCTATGTAATATAGGGACATGCTCTTGCCCCTAATCCTTGCCTGTGCCTACCCCACCCTTGAGCTGTCCTTGGGACAGTGAGACAACAGGGAACACCCCTTGGTTGTCCCTTGTCCATGGGCAAACAGGGGATGTGTCCCCAAAACACCAACCATGGAGGGCTTGATGTCCCATGGACGTTTGGCCTTCCCTTAGATGGTCACAGCTAGAGATGCCTAAGATGTCCCTCGACCATCTTGGGGGCAATCAAACATCCCCCTTTTTTCCATGCCCACAAGCCCTCCCACACCCCTAATCAACCCTGGACCTAACCCATTGCCCACTAACACTTGCCTTGTCAAAATATTTTCTGAATCAAAAGCTGTAAAATAATGAAAAATGACATGCTGCCGCTCAAGCCTGTTGGGGGCTTCTGCCCCAAAACGCCTGCTTTGGTGTTTACAAGAAAAAAAAAGTGTTTGGGCTGCGCCAAATGGAAAAACAATGTTTTTGTTCTATTTTTTTCGATTAAAGCTTTTAGTAATTGAATTCCATTTATACATTGGTTTGCTTAATCAATCCTGATTCTAAGTAATGTTGCTATGATATAAATCATTTTGATTATTTATAACATTTATAAATTGACAGTCAACATTGCATTATCAATTATCAATTCAAATTTTGTTCACAACTTTGTATTCACTTTTGTACTTTTTGTGTAGCAAGAATTGGTTGGGGTCTCATTAGATGAGTCATAACTTGATATAGATTGACTCAAAACCAGAGGTTGATCGATAGCCCTAATGAGGAATGGTTGTACTTAGTACTCTACATTTTTTCACATCTATAATCCTATTACTATGCTTATTTTTGGGCATTCAATCATTTATGATTTTGTAGCTTTGGAACCATTTGTCATAATGAAAACTGTTAGCAAGAAAATTAGGGAAACATAGATCGGAGTTCTGAGCCTCAAGTACTTTCTGAGTGTTGTAGTTTATACCCCAGACTTGGTCATATAAAGGGAGTAATGGTTTGATTCAGACAAAGGATTAGCTAATCTATTGTAGATTCACGTAATGCCAAATAACATCATTCATATAAAAATTCGGTATCATTATATTATTTATATCAATGGAGTACATTCATATATCTTCCCCTAAACTCTATACATCTTTCTCTCCTTTTTACATATGTTCTCTCATACATATATTCTTATACATATATCTTTTTACATATACTTTCACATACACACTTTCATACATAGATTGTTATACATATATCTTTTTAAATATACTTTCACATACACACTTGTATCTCTCTCTCTCTCTCTCTGCTATTCATATCTTTACCTATACATATATCTACGGGATGGGACGTGACCCATCTATCCTATCCCTACCCTAGATGGTATCTTTTGAATCTTATGGTCCGCATGCTCTTTGCGGCAAGATGCGGTAGGATTTGCTCTGCGATGTTTAAACCATTGCTCTTTCTTGTCAACATCATCTCCTCTTTCAAAATGTTGACTTGTTCTCAAGTCAACTCTACTCTGATGGAAGAATATCCTTATATATCTCCTTGAGTTTAGAAAAAGTATTCTCCCATTATGTTTTGGCTAGGTGCAATTGCTGGGTTTGAACTTGGATTTGCAGTAGTAGCCGCTTTCGAAAGTGTTTGGGAAATTTGGATCTTTTGTGCTAATTGTTGTGCTTCCTAGAGGACACCTGTGATGTGTGCTAACCTTAGGCTTACTACTTCCCTCAGTTGGTGGAATCTATTCCGGTTTTTATCCCTTTGATCCTGTAACTGTTGAAATTGGGCATGTAGTGCTTCTATTTGCACCTAGGATTGGCCATTTGTATCTTTGGACTATTTCTAGTCACTGATGATTAGTAGGCTTATCTTCCACCTATATTTTATAGATGGTTTACAATGATAGTCCCTTATGTTATTCTGGGAAAACCTAGGGCACTGATTAGATGATGTGTATTATGTTAAATATATCTGACAGTAGCCAGTTGGTGTATTAGACTGTTGTATTAGACTCTTTTAAATGAATTCGTTAACCTTGGTTTTTTCATCCTTCAAATCATTAGGATCAATATTCTTAATTTATGTATCATCCTTGCCTAGAGGAGGGTGTTATATATTGTGGCTCTCTCAAGTATCTGAACTTCTAGCTGGTCCATTTGGGTCTTAATCGGAGCTGTTACTGTTGGCCATTGTAGACAAAACTGGTAAAGTGCATTGAGATCTCTTGCAGTGTTCTTTAGAGTGCTGATCTAGAACTATAGACTAGAGTGTGCGTTAGCACATTTCTTCCTTTCCTCCTTGATTTTGGCTTTTTGATGGTTTGTCTGAATTTGTTGTCTCATTGTTTTCTTCTGTAGTTGGGTATCCTTGATCACCCCGTGTATCAAATTTTTCAACTAGCTTGCCAATGGTTGGGATGAGTCCCCTTGGAGATGTGGGAACTTACTTTGAATATCCTTCACCATTTCCTCTAGCTGATCAGAGTTCTCCACATGAATTTTCAATATTTCTTCCCTTGCTGTTTGGTGTAAGATGTCCCCTAATTGGAATTTGTGCAGGGATGAGATGCTCCCAATATCTACTGTGATCCTACGAGCAAAATTTGGAGCAGTTGTAGCGATGCCACTGTTAGAATTTGTTTCTGTTTGGCCAAAAAGTCCTTAATGGATTGCATAGAAGAGGTTGCGGAGGAGGAAGGTGTTTCATATTGTGGAGGATGAGAAGATTGTTCTTGCTCTAAAGAGGCTGCTTTATATTTTGCTTCTTCCTCGTGTAGTTGTCAATAGGCTTTTTTTTGTGGCCTCCTTGATCTCTTTTTGGACTATTTGAGTGATCTTCAGTTTCTCTATCACGACTTTGTCTAATCGCTGCTTAGACTAGAGCTCTTTGGTTTGTATCTCTGCTATCCTTTGCTTTTGTAGAGGTGTAATGGCAATGGCTAATTCTCCAATGACCAAATCTTTTAGTTTCTCCTCTTCCTTCGTTGCTTTCTCTGTTCTCTTTTTGATTGCGGTGGTCAAGGAGTCCGAGAATTGATCCATTAGGTCCTCCAACGATATGTTGGATGTTACCATGTACCTTATTATTGCCCTTTTTGTGATCAACTTGTTTGGAATTGCCATATTGGGGTATTTTTGGAGGGTCATATCCAACACTTCTTTTTGGAATAGGCAACTATATAATTGATCTTCATCTACTAGTGGTGATAATTCAGGGATAGGTGTGTCCTTTAGGAGAGAGGTGTCCTCTAGTATTGCTTGCTCCTCTTCTATATCTACTATTTGTGGGGAGATCTCCCTATGTGCCTTTTCCTTCCTTCGCTTTGGTTTCTTCTCCGTACTCATTTGTAGGAGGGCCTCTGTTGCTTCCTCTTTTGATTGTTCTTTCTAGGGAGGCATGGTGGTGAGTCTTCTTTTCCTCAGTCTACTACTTTTTCCTTTTGAAGGTTCTGTAGGTGGAGTATCGATATGGAGCCTTCCAGACCTTCAGGGAATGGGTATACTCTGTTTCTTTGTCTCTTGCTTTGGTAGACCCCACTTCTCATGCAATTTCTATTGATTTTTCTAGTCATATTCTTTTGATTTCTTCTTAGCCAAATTATCCATGTACTCCTGGTAGGTTGTGAATTTTTTGGCTTGCGGGTCCTTGGGAAGGCTGAGGAGTGTGGAGACATAGGAGTGGATCTCTACATTTGTCACCTCATATGGGAGTTGGGGTATCTAGGATGTTCTAGGCTCAATTGCCTCCTTGAATGTATAATCCTTGTCGATGAGGAAGACAATATCTTTAATGTACTTGCAGACTGCCTCATAAGAGATGTGTTCCCGAGCTTGTAATTTCTGTTGAAGGGATTTGAAGAAAACCCAATAAGTTGTGTGTTGGATGTGGCGTCTTGGAAGTGTTTAACATGCTCCTGAATTTGGGCCACAACCGGCCGGGTGGTGTCCAAAATTTTTCTCGCAAAGACTGGGAATTGTTACATAAAGTAGAAGGTGAGATAGATTAATAAGGCCCCATACTTGAATTGGTAATGAGATTGTTTTGTTTGTTGAATGTTGTCCAGGAGCTCCTGTTGTAGGACCTCACATAGGTCAATGTCCTTCCCCTACATGACCATTTGATAGGCTATGTGAATAGTGGTGGCGGTAGCTAAGTCTTCCCGATTCGTGTAGTACACCTTATAGGCAATGCCCATGGTGGCATACTTGATTGCCGGATTTGTTATCTTGGTGACATTGAGGCTTTAGCAGTCGTATGTTGCTCTAGTTAACGTGTGACTTTTATGGCCTTCTTTGGTGGTACTTCTTATGCCTGTAGGCTTGTTACTGCTTTGGTGGTGTCTTTGGTGATTCTCTAGGGTCGATCTAGATAGAGATATTCATCATGGAATTGGCTTCATATTTGGACCCAATCTTCTTGTGCTATGAAGTCTAGAAACTCCTTCGAAACATCCAGTTGTTTCTTTGAGATTTTCTTGTACTATTGTAGATATTGTTGTCCGTTTGTTTGCATTAGGGTGTGCCTCATGACTTCAAACATAGTATGATCTATTTTTGATAGGGGTGCATGGATATATTTTTGGATATCTTTTATATAGATGACATCTGTGGGTACCTTCGAGAATGCTCTTGCTAGGTCGGTCTCCATTGCTTTGTATGGGAATCTCTTATATTTTGGCCTAGGCTTTTGAGAGATGTCGATGAGGGTGGGTGCGGCTATTTTTGGAAATTGAGATTTACAATGGACTGGTAATTTGCTTAGGGTAGCTTGAATGCACGAGTTTTAGCAAGAGTAGAATAAACTGTGAGTCAGAGTGGAAGAGTGAGTGAAGTATTTATAATTTGCTTGCGAGGTGAGTATATTAAATGGTGTAGCCATTTTCTCATCTTCCCGCATTTTTCTGCCCTTTATTTTCCTATACGTCTTTTTTCTCGGCAAGTTATTTCCTATCTTTGGTGTATGAAAAGACCATAATACATTATTTTCTAACTTTATTATTTGAGCTAGGGTAGTTCGGTTGTATAATATTCTTCTATCCCTTGTTTTGTCTTGTTAGGGTTAGGTCGAGGAAATTGACGTTCAAACTTGGGCCTACCCAGTATTTGTAGATAATAGAACCTGAATGTTAAATTTTAATTGTCTTATCATGATTGGTCCTTCTATGTATTATTGCTTTTTTGGTCCCATGTCTATACCTTAGTAGTCTTGTTTTCCAGAGATTACTTATTTTTGATGTAGTGGGTCCTTTGACTTTTTATATTTGGATATGTCCATAGGATGTTGGATTAGTGTTTGTATGTTGGTTTTGTCCATTTATGGTGTCTTTCTTGTGTTTGCGGAGGTCTGATTGGCTTTCTGTGTATCATAAATGCTCTTTGAAACCCATACACCTTTCGGGAAGTTAGTTCCTGTTCTCCTTGCATCCATGCATCTAGAACTTCTTCACTATCGGTATTGTCATTGTTACCGTCAAGTTCAATTTCTCCAGAGCTATTGGGGTCTTCTTCTTCTTCTGCGGTAGGCAGTCTTGAGCTAGAATATAGATTTCTTGGATCTTCTCACTCTCTTTCTTGTTCAATTTCTTCTACATAAGTTCTATCTTCCCTTTCTCCTAGTGGAATATGGACTATCTTATTGTCATCCACCAAAGATATCTCTTCCTTTCGTGAGTCTACTATCCCATTAGAATTGACGAACCATCTTAAGCCTAGCAATGCTCTAAAAGTGTTAAATGGTTCCTTCATCTCAACTACCTCAAAATCAATAATTTGTTTAAGTCCTTTGATGTTTATTTCCACATTTTTCCATGTTCCTAAAGTCTCCATGCTAGAGCCATCTGCTAGACTGATGTTCATTGGTGTTCTGATTAGCTTGGGTCTACCCAACCTCTCCCAAGTTGTTTCCGGAATAATGTTTAGGTACGCAGCTAGATTTACCATCAAATGTTTGACTTTAGTACTATTAAGGTGTGCGGTGATTAATAGAGGGCCATTCTTCCAGTTTCGGTCTTTTGTAAGTTGATGGACTTGTTTCTATTTGTTCCAATATTTTCCTAGCTATTGGAGTTTGACTAGGAGGTCCTTTTGCTGGGCCAAAGAGGCTAAATTCTTCAGCATCATTACTTATTCCTCTAAGAAGCCGGATATGTCATCCTTTTTTTCTTGTATAATATGCTGTTTTTCTCTTTCTATTATCTTATAATGTGTTTGTTTGCTTGGCTGGAAGTAATCATATTCCTCTTTTTTCGGGTTAGATTCTTTGCTAACTTCTTCAATTTCTCTTTGTTTATTCTTTCCAGTATCAGTCTCGTGTCTAGTCAGTATTGTAACCTTATTTTTCTTAGTTCTAGATTTCTTCTTTTTCTTAATTTGCAATTGTTGTTCTTCACTGAAATATTCTTCATTTGATATATTAGATGACCAGAGATCCATTCTTTGACAAATTTTAACTCCTTGCGGTGGTATTCTTTTGATTACCCTGGCTCCTTTATGGTCGTGCAAAGTCATCACTTATGGAGTGTTGTATTTTGATAATATTGTTGTGCTTTATCACATCTGAATATGTCATGAGAATCATCTCTGAAAAATGGACATTTCCTTTTTTTTTTCTGCCCAACATTCTGTAGCATAATGGTCTATCTTTCCACAGTTATAACATGTTGCATCACTTCTTTGGCGGTTGTTTCTATCATGTCCTCTTCCTCCTCTATAGTTTGATTTCCTATTATCTCCCTTGTAATCTTGCAGTGGATTATTTTGTAATGCATAAGCACATCTATTATCTCTCCAAGGTGGTTGTTTGTAACCTGCATCATATAAAGGGCCTTCCGCTAGTCCATTAACACATGCCATTTTTCTATCTATGTATGTGTCACAGTTGTAGTTCATAGGGCATCTTGGATTAGGATGACTTGTTGTATTTCAGATTTGAAATTGGTTTGCAGGGCAATCCTGAGTGGTGACTATCCCATTCTTGGTAAGTTTTGTAGTATAATGCATTTGTTTTGGCTAGTACTATTTTCAATTCTACATGTAATGCTGTTGCAGTTCTTTCTCCTTGGGCTTTAGGGCAATCATTTTGGAGATGACCTTCCCTTGAACAATATGTGCACCAATTTTCTTTACCTTTCTTTGCTTCTCCTTTTGCCAAAATTCCATTTTGTATGGTTAGTTGTTCTACCGCTAATTTCAATTTCTCAAGATTCACTTTGATGTCATATTTCTGAGGTCTGCACCATGTTTGAGTCTCTATGTGGTATGCCATTGTGATCAAGTCTGTATAAGTATTAAATATTCTTCCATCTAAGGCTGCTCTTATATCTTTTTGTAGTCTGGAGATGAACCATTCAATCTTTTGTCACTCTATTAGAGGTTCCTCCAATTGGTGGTAAGTCTTAAATCTTTTGTCGTAGGTCTTCACTGATTCTTCATCCCCTTGCACTAGGTCCCTCATTTTGCTAACACTCTTTGTAGGGATATCCAGAGTGTCAAAATTTTCCAAGAAGTCTTGTCTTACTTCATTCCAATTTTTCCCATGCTTCGGGTACGTCTTTTTGTACCAGTCTAATACTTCGTTAGTGAAGATACAAAATCTAGTAACTTTGGTTTGTCCTCATTAGTGTCCTGTCTTTCCCATAGAGATTCTAATAGGAATATATGTTCCTTAGCTTCTGTTGTATCTCTTCCAAATACTAGGATTTTGATTGATGATTCCATATTGCTCTTTCTTCTTTCTATTTTGAGTTTTCGGATTTGTGGGCTATTCTTTTCCTCCTTTTCTTTCTTTACTTTTCTAATGATATGGGGCTTTTTCTCTCTACCTTTGTCTCTTGCTAACTTTATGTCAAAGTAATCTTTCCCAAGTATCTCTTCCCAATCTACTTCTTTCCTTCTTTCTCTTTACTTTGTGGTATTTCTTTTTACAAAGTTCTTCTACTCTTATATGGCTTAGGGGGTAGGTCTTGGTTGGGGGGTTGTGATTGCTCAAGATACTGTTTCACTTTTTTATTTGTCAATGACATTTTATTTGTTTGTGAACATAATTCCTTACCCAAATTCAGTTTGATCTCTTTAATTTTCCTTGTATCTTCTTCCTTAAGTTTCCTTATACTTCTATTGACTAACTCTTCTAAATATTCCGCTCGGACAGATAGAGCCTTCTCTGGAGTTTTTAGAAATTCAATAAGAGATTAACGCTTAGGTTTGATAGATCCGGTTTGATTGTTGGACTTTTGGAGGGTTGTGGTGTTCCTGTGTTATTTTAGGGTCCCAACAACAACCTTCTAGATTCTCCATAATCATAAATGTTCTTTAAATTGGTTATGATTTTTCTTGCCTTTTCCCAACATAAATCTGATTTCTCCAGGGTCTTCGATTTTTCTTCGTTATTTTCTTTCTCTTTTCCTTTGGCAACACCCACTTTGGCGCGCTCAACAACACCCTCATTGGTGTGCTCAATTCTCATTTTCTCCGTAATTTCCATCCTTCTATGGTTTCTTTCTTCTCTTTCAACAATTTGGTTTAGTCTTCTTTTTTCTCCATTTGGCCTTGTCATGTTCACTTTTCTTGCTGATTGAATTTGTTCTCTAACCTCTCCTGTTTTTTTCTTATCTCCTTTTGCCATGGGTGTGATTGATTTGGGATTACATTAGTCCTTTTATTATTTCCCATGGTAGTTATTTGATAACTTTTGTAATATTTCCCCTTAATTTTTTCCCGATTTTATTAGCACAACACACCACTGATTAGTGTTAGTTCCAAATGATAACCAGCAAGAATAGTAACATTTCACCTTTTAATCACCAAGATTGCAATGTGGGCGAGGTGAGAGCATACTGTGTCGGGGATTGTTAGCAAACTAGAAATGAAATACAAAGCTGCTAGGCGGCTAGCCAACCATGAATGAAAGTAAATGCTCGAAATACAAAGAGTAGGCAGATAACTGAACATAAAGCTCTACCACTTATTCAGCGGGAGCGAAGTTATTACAATTTATAAGGTGGAAAGCTAGCCATGAATCCACACTACAACTTATTAAGTGGGGGGAAATTAAACAACAAATGCTGAAAGTAAAATAAGACTCAACCACTTCTTCAGTGGGAGTAATTACAAAATATTAAAGTGCAGAAATATAAATAGCTGTTAGTACGACTAAACCAACTTTACAATGATAGCTTCAGCTGCACAATAATGTAAAGATATATCATCAAGAACCTCAGTATGTTAGAGAATAATCCCCAACTGATCCAATATGCTATAGAACAAAAAATATAGCATAAACTAGAGTTATATCAGATTTGATTAGAAACAATAGACACAAAAAATTAGACCAAGTAGTGGGAGATTCACCAAAATGGACACAACTTCTTCAATTCAGCTCCGAATTACCTCAAACAACTGACAAATGAAGCCATAAACTAAGGCATCCATTCTCCAATCAGCAAACTGTGCCAAAACAGCTCCAAAAACTTGGCACGAATCCCAATGCAATCAGCAGTGAAGTGGTACGGCCTCCAAGAAGGTCGAACTCTTCTAGAAAATCCAAAACTCATAATTAAATTCTGGAACTTTGCAAAACTGTGCGCCGTACACAATAAAACAACATGAGCCAGTACCCAGAACCAAATAAAATTCAATGGTGAAGCTATGAGCAAAAATTCATTTCAACCATACACTTCAACAACAGTACAAACAGACTATACATCAGCAATCTGCCTGTAATAACTCTGAAATTAAGCTCTATCCGTACTCCTAAGTGAAGCATGGTCTTCAGTAGCCATCTAGGAAGCTATCGTTTTTAAGCTCGATGAATGGCGAAGTAAGGATGCTATGATGGATCTCCTTGAAGCAACTCTGAATTCAATTCAGCAGCATAACGTTATCATAATTTCCTGAAGATACAAATGAAGGCACAAGGCATCACTAAATAAACTTCAATGGGCAAGTGAAACAACTGTGTAACCTCCAAAAGAAACTCTTCAATTCCCTCATGGGACGCCCATCTCCAAAAATGCACTTTTTTAAATATTAAAATACTTTAATATTCCCTCCTTGGCATCCACCTTTTAAGAGCACTTTAAAACATTAACAAAGATATTAATGTTTCACTTGGACGACCTCTCAAAAGCCCCACTTTAAAAACACCTTAAAGTCATCGACTAGGCATGGGGTCCAAAAGCCACAACTGAAAAAAGACTAAGTATTGAAACTTACCTCTAGAGAGAGAGAGAGAGAGAGAGAGAGAGAGAGAAGCCAACAGCCAATTGAATAGCCTCACTGCCCAAAACAAAAAGATGAACTGGAGATGACTGAGCTGCTATTGGAATGATATTGCCATAAATAAACTTACCAAAAATAGCAAACTACTATAAATAGTAAGTTTGCAAAACTTCATCTAAACACCAACTGAGCATAAATCATGACTTACTATAAATAGTAAGTGTCTGGAAAGGTTGTCTGATTCAGATGCATGTCATACCACCCTGGAGATCTCTGAAAACCCAAAAAATCCCAGAGACCTTTCTTGCATGCAAGGTTCCAGAGAGAAATGCATGTCATGTTTTCAACATGCATGTTTCCTTACCTTGAAGCTCTCCAAAAACCCAGAAAGCTCCAAAGAGCAGATTGCTAAAAAACCTGCATGCGAGCCACCAAAAGCCAAGTTGAAACTTGCTATAAAAATGGAAACCCTAATCTGCACTTCTGATTAGCCTACGAATTTCCGGAAATAGGCTATCAGTCCACAAAGAGATCAATGCTAAGAAAGGGACATTACAAATTTTCTTCTTGGTCACATCTCTTCGAGGGTCCCTTTCAAAATCCCTCCCCCTTTGCTTTTCTCCATCATATTTTCCTTGATTTTATTTTCTTTTATTGTGTCCGATTTAAAATTAAAATTTTTGGTATTGATGTCCTTTATATCATGTAACCAGGGTCCCAGCAATGGAACCAATGTTAGGAAGAAAACTGGGAAACACAGACTAGAGTTTTGAGCCCCAAGTATCTGAGTGTTGTAGTTTATACCCCGGACTTGGTCATATAAAGGGAGTAATGGTTTGATTTGGACAAAGGATTAGCTAATCTACTGTATATTCACAGAATGCCAAATAACATCATACATATAGAATTCCGGTATCATTATATTATTTATATCAATGGAGTACATTCATATATCTTCCCCTATCCTCTATAAATCTTTATCTTCTTCCCCTATCCTCTATAAATCTTTGTCTTCTTCTTACATATGTTCTCTCATACATACATTCTTATACGTATATCTTCTTACATATACTTTCACATACACATTTGTATATCTCTCTATCTCTCTCTCTGCTATTCATATCTTTCCCTATACATATATCTACGGGATGGGACGTGACCCATCTATCCTACCCCTAGCCTGGATAGTATCTTTTTAATCTTATGGTCTGCAAGCTCTTTGCAGCAAGATGCGGTAGGATTTGCTTGGCGGTGTCTGAATTGTTGCTCTTTCCTGCCAACAAAAACAATGAAATTTCTATTTTTTATTTTTGTTGTACTTGAATTAATGAACATTGAATATCAAATTTGATACATGATATGAATGTCTAAACTTGAATATTGATGTTATGTAATGCTAAACTTGTAAAAATTTGAGTTTCCATACACACACACACACATATTACCTTACTCAGCTGTCCCAAAAATTTCCCCCCTACAGAGTGCTGTCCCTGAAACGTGCCCCACTGTTCCTGTCCTAGAAATGCAGTGGAACATTGTAATTTATAGCTGAAGTTTTCATGTATGGAGGCCAATGGCCTCAGTGGAATGAAGTAGAGGGAATATGGTACTGCAGAAAGTTTTATATGCCACTTAGATTATATACTGTTAAAGATCTTAGTGGCCTCTGTGCTAGATTATTATTTTGGTGTATGTTGGGGTGCTTCCGGAAGTACTTAATGTCTCGATTCTTGGTTTTCTAAGGCCAATCTACACATTATAAGAGTTATAGTGTTAATTATTTTGCATTTTCTAAAGTTACAACATAGATACAGTTTGTAATTCAGGAACTTATTATTATTCTACTGAAAATTTGTGATGCCTATCTGCTAGTGTCCACAAATTACTGGAAGTTGGAAATTCAACATTGATATAAAGTTTTAATGTACAGTAGATTCACCCATGTCATTGATTTTGCATTGCCTTGGCTTGTAGGATTAAAAGCTTGATTGACAGTGATGCGTTGAGAATCTCTCGGTTGTCAGTATTGCTGCTTGACATGCACAAAGATGCAAAGGGTCTAACATTATTTAATCTTCCACAAGTCAGGTATGCCTTTTCCCCTAATTGCGTGAAATGTTTGTATAAAATTTCCTCCAGTTCTTAAAAGAACTATTGAATATGAATGCTACATGAGACTCTGAATCCACATGAGCAATATGAATATCAAGTTTGGGTGCATACAAATGTGTTTTTGCATTGATTTTAATGCTTGCTTGGCTTGGTTTTCATATAAGATGATGATATAAATGCTGTTATGGAATTAAAATGCTTGGTATATCAGAAACTACTTATGGTCATCTTTTCTTTCTTCATAAATTCTTGATCAACAATTTTGAGCTGCCATTTCAATATATGGAACAGGCTCTTGGAAAAGTTACATAGGGGAATCCAAAGAATCCTTGCAAACCAAGGAATTTGTGAAGGTTATCATTGTGTAGTGGGTACCAAAGAAGGGAATTCTTTTTGTTTCTCAATTTCAAGTAGGTGAAGATAGAACACAAAAAAAATAGAAGAAAACAGAATGACAGGCCATAGGAAAACTGGACGGCTTCCTCTAACCTGTTTGCAGATCAGAACTCATTTTTGTAGATGCTTATTATGAAAATTAAGGAGAGAAATCTACAAGCTGGTAGAAATCTGCAAAGTTAAGAATTGTGTCGATCAGTACAAGAGAAGGACAATATGATTGTGGAGATTCTGTAGATTTGTGTGCATGACAAAATGAAGTCATGTTGTGGCTAGCCACCCTGGTGCCTCAAATTTATGTATTTCTGCACCTTTTCCAAAAGCAAACAAGCTCCACAATGTCCTAGGAGTATCAAAAAATATTCACACCCACACTCACAAGAGACACCACCTCCTTATCCATAGGATGGAATGAGCAGACTCCTAAAGCCACCCAAAATAATCGTGGCCCCAAAAATGACCAAGAAACCAAACCCCTCAAAGATAAAGCCATATAAATTGCTTTGGCTAACATTAATGATAACACACAAGGTCTAGTCAAAGCCTTGGAAGCCACACACATAGAAAAGGAAATTGGTCAGAAATGTTCCAATTTACTGGTTACAGATGTACAATTCTTGAGGGTCAATCAAATGGCAATCTGTAAGTGCCTTAGCAAGTTCATTATCTTGATATCCTCCAAAAATGCTACTAGAAACTGCTCAATCTCTCTGAAGCAATAAGCAGTTGCTCTCATGTGACAAAGCAAGGATACAGTTGGCTGAAACAATTCATTTCAAGCACCAAATGGCTTCCTAAAGGGCAAGAGTGACATAGTTACCAAATCCAGTTGGATTTGATTCAGATCTGGTTAGGTTTGGATTTTTTGGGCAGTCCAGACTTGTCCAATTTGTTCTGTATTTTTCAATCGCTATTGAAATGTTACCTGCTTTTTTAAATTCAAGATTTACAATTTTTTTTTACCTGTTGAACAAATTGAGTGTTTGGAACCTAGTAACTATGAACCATGGATACCATTGCACAGCACATCCACCTCAACTATACAATGGAGAATGAGAGCTTCAATACTAGGCCTCTCATGGAGGAAGAAGCATTTGGTTGGACTTGGAGCTAGCCTAGGATGGAAGGTAGGCACAACAATTTCCATATCATTCCTACACCAGAAAAACAATGCACTCATGGATGTTGGGGCCTCTAAAGATATGCACAGTTAAATATTTGCTTGTTATTCGTTTAATAGATTTCTACGTTACTCTACTAGTTGGTTATTATGGCTAGCATACCGATTTCCATATACTTTTCTTATAGTTTTCTTCTAAGCTACTAGGTTATGTAGTTTAGGTCCTTGTTGTTGTACTAGACAGGGCAGGTATTGGCCCTAGCATGGGTTTGGCCTATGTTCACCTAGGGCATGACCCTACTATCTTGGGTACCTTGTAGGTATGTCCATCTCCCAGTGGATCGCCTTTTCACCCTAGGTAACTTGCAGGTATGTTTGTACATAAACATAGGGCACCCAAGAAGACCAGACATACCTATAGGGTACCCAAGATGATAGGACCGTGCTTTAGGCAAACCCAATCTGGACCTAGGAGAACCTAGTGCAAAACATAGTAAAAACAATTTCGAAAAAAAAAACCCTACAAACTCTATAAATTCACATTGTAAACTTTGTAAATATCATAAAGTTTTTATCAGCCACATCATTGTTGCAGATTTTTTCATTAATGCTACATTTTTCCAGAAAACATGGCTTTGTTTTTTGTTGAAGAAAGCTTGGGTCTGCATTTTTTCTAAAAAGAACTTTAATTCTTTCATATTGATGTAAATTTTTATACTATTTTTTTTAACTTTTTAAGTTGATATTTCATTTTGTTTTAAACTAATATGCATTTACTGTTTCCAAATGATATTTAGTGTATTTTTTATATTTTTAATCTTTTACTATGTGGAATCTAGTATTTTGAAAGTTAAAAATTATAAAATAGAATATTAGTTGAATACTTTTTAATTTTTAGAATTTTTTGAAGTTAAAATGTATAATTATTTTATTAATTTTTTAAGTTGGAAAATATCTAAATTTTTGAAAAGGCATGTGTGTCCAAGATCTGTTTCTTACATACAACCTTTTAATATCCCATTTCTCGTCATGTTACCTTTGTCACTGCCATTTTTGTTGCTCATTTTTGTTGTTGTTTTAATCAGAAATGCAAATTAACAAAAAATTCAACACAGTGAACAAATAACACAAAATTTATCCTGGGAAAACCCTCCTTGAGGAAGAAAAACCCAGCCAAAATATCTCTCTTATATATTGAATTTAAAGGAGCAGAAATCTGCTTACAATCTTGGCCACACACAAGGTCAATATAATGCAATAAAGAATCGCACCGCACTTAGATGCAAATACACAATTATATGATCTCTCCTTAATGTCAATCTGCTTTATGCAATAATATGATCTGCTGTAGATGCACAAACTCCCTGATAAGTGCAAATGCCTCTTTAGAATAAAATCGATGATCAAATGAATGAGCATCTCCTTCCATATATACAAAGTAAGGTGCCTCTTCACAAGCAAGGCGACTCTTCACAAGGGTCGGCCTCATTCAAGAACCAAGACGACTTTTCATCTTGGGTCGGCCTTTAAAATAATATTTATATATCATTTATTATTTTGATTTTGAGAGAAGGATATCTCCCACAGCTAAAACATCAACACTCCCTCTTAGCTAGGGAGGTATCCTTCCAGATATCCATGTCATGGAATCTCTCAACATGACACCCACAATGGCTACACCCATTTGTAGAAAAGAGTTCATCACGGAGTCACTCAACGTGATATCGTAATGGAGTCACTCAACATGACGTCCACCATGGCTACTCCCATGTGTGTGGAAAGAAACATATGCACAAGTGTCCATCAGAGTCTCTCAACGTGATGTCGTCATGGAGTCTCTCATGTGATGTCGCATGGAGTCTCTCAACATGACGTCCACCATGGCTACTCCCATGTGTGGAAAAACACAAGTACAAAGGGTTCATCACAGTCTTCAATGTGATGCAGCTGGAGTCTCTCAACATGACGCCCACCATCGCATCTCTATGTGGGAAGTTGTACCCCAAAATTAAAATTTTGTTACAGCTTAGATATTTTGAAGAAATGAGTAAAAGTCTTGTCAAATCACCAAAAGGTCAAAATTTGGGTGTGCTGCCTTGCATGAGGGGTTAAACGTAAAATTTCAAAACTGATTTTATCCGGTCTCCGCTTAGAACGCTTAAACAACAAAACCCGTGATCTCGCTTTTTCATCCAGAATTTTAGAAAATCGCTATTTTAGAAATTTTCTAAAATTAGTAACGTTTTCTCTCGGGTTTTTCTGTGGTTTTCTTGAAATGGATAGTTGACGCACAAAAATAGAAAATTTCTAAAAATAGAAAGGTGGTCCGTTAGGGTTCAAATTGATTTTGATTGGCTCAAATCTCGCCCACATCAGACTGGTGCAGTCAGAATCTCAAAATGGTCAGTTTTGCCCTACTGGGTCTATTCTGCTTTTTCATAAGCATATCTGGAGCTCCGAGGTCATCAATGGAGGTCATTCGACTGCCAGGTATCAGATTTAACGTCCAAGGTATTCAACAAAAGATGAATTCATGAAGTTGTCACGAAGAACGAGAAAGAAAGTAAAAATGAAGAAAGTTTTCTAACACTGCTGAGTTTGGGCGCCCCTGTTGAAGAAGGGCGCCCACCTTTTTAGGGCATCATATGAGAAAATTAGGGTTTTAAGCCTCCAGTCAAACTTCCTCACTTTTCTGTTAGCTTCACAGTGAATCCAACGGTGCAGTCAACAGATCATTCAGTCATCCGGGATTCGACGACAAACATGAGGGATTCACACGGAAAACGGAGTGAAGAATTCAAAAAAAATCAAAAATTGACTAAGTGTTGACATTCTGGGCGCCCCTGGTGAAGAAAGGCGCCTAGCTTTTCGAAGGGCCTAATTCAGCAGTTAGGGTTTGTCAAAGTGTTCAATCTCTTCAGATTTTTCCCAGCTTCGCGATGCCTGTCTTCGTCAGCACGTCCGACTGCCCAATCTCCAGCAAATTCAGATCGAAGACGAAGGTTCAGAATGAAGATTTCAAGACTGGAAGACGAAAATCATGAAAAATGGTTAAGTCTGGAGAAGATGGGCGCCCCTGGTGAAGAAGGGCGCCCAAGTTTTCAAGGGGTTTGTCAAATGAATCCAGATAAGTGTGTCTAACGAAATCTCTTCGCAGTTGATCCAGCTCTCCAACGAGATATCCTGCACGTCGATCAGAGTTCGCAGTCACTAGATACGAGGAGCTGAATGTAGGGTCCGATGAAGGCTGAGAACGAAGATTTAGAAGCAAACACAGGAAAATGAAAAAATAAATTAACTTTGGTGAACAGGAGCGCCCCCAGCCAAGATGGGCTCCCAAACTTTTGAGGGCATAAAATTCATCATTTGACAAAATTCATTCCAGAAGACCCCTCCTAATTCTTCGTCAGCTTCGCGATGAGCACAACTGTCAGTCGATCCGACGCCCGGAGCTCCAAATTCGACGAGATCGTCTATGGAAGAGAAGCTAATGAAGAAATTGAAAATCAGAAAAATGGCTAACACTGTGAAAGTTCGGAGCCCCTCGAAGGAAAAGGCACCTATGACTTCGGAGGTCAAAATGAAGGATTTTGCCAGAGATGCCTCTAGAACTTCTTTCTCAGAATCAGTCAAGCTCCGCCGTGAAACCTTCAGCTCGCTTGTCGGATCAATCTGCCAACGGGAAATCAGAGGCGAAGTAGCATGTCAAAATGGTGAAAAGTTGAAAATATCAAAAAATAAACTAACATTGGAAGAAGTGGGCGCCCCTGGTGAAGAAGGGCGCCCAAATTTTCATGCCTTAGAGAAATTTTTGAGATTTTCAAAAGGTTTCAAAATTACCAAGTGAAGGATGGCGTCCAAGTTCAATGAAGCTGAGTTTTAGGGTTTTGGAAATAAAAGTAAAGAAAGCAAAACCTAATCCAAAGCCCTAAAGTCTATTTAACATCATTCTTTCATGTATTTTTCATTATTTTTGTAGGAAGCATTCAAAGGAGGAAGTTGGAGCAGCAAGTTTGAAGAATTTTCATGATCCAAGAATTCATCCTTGCTGGTTTTTCATCAGATTTTTCAGATCAGCAAGCATAAACCCTTGCTTTTTCAAGCTTTTTCATCCAGAAGATCGAATTTTTCAAGCAAAAGGCCAAGGCATTTCATTTTTCAATCATCTGAGTCTTTTTGCCTTAATCTTCTGAAGAATTTTTCAAGAACTTCATCAAGTTGCAGCAAGTGCTTTTATTTTGCATGTCAGTGAAAACCTTAGTGCATTCAGATTTCAACCATCTGGGTCCTTTCCAATCAGTCTTCTGAAGAAAACCCATATCATAGCTTTTTTTTCAAAACCTAGGGTTGGCTGCTTTTTCGATCAAACGTCAGGGTTTTGCAAATCCAATCAACTAGGTCCATTTCTATTCATATTCTAAACAAAACCCAGGTGCCAGCTTTTTTCGGGAAAAATTGAAGAAATTAGGGTTTGCTGCTTTTTCAGGCAAAATTCAAAATTTTCAAAAACGGATGGTTTGGGTTGTCTTGTATCGAAGTTCTGAGCAAAACCCATATCTCAGAAAAATTTCTCAAAAATTTGTCCGTTGGAGCACAAAAATCAGCATTCTAAAAATAGAAGTTGCTTAGAACTTGTCAGAATCAAGGCGAGTTTATAGTCATTCTTCGAGTTTTCCGAAATGGAGTACACTCCCAATGTTTTCAAGACTAAATCAGCTCTCTATCACAATTACATCAAAACAGCTGAGACAGACTTGCATCATATTAAGCCGGTGTTCGATCTACATGCCTTGGAGAGAGCAGGCAACACTTCAATCAAGAACCTGGGACATTCTGGACTCCTCGCAGCAGCATCCATCCCTATATTAGTTCAGAGTCTTGAGTTCGTAATCGCTTGCATTAAGCATTACAACCCGGCTACAAGGGAGATCCAGTCAGCAGACGGTAGATTGATTTGCAGTCTAAAGCCTGATATGATCAAAAAGTGTTTTTCCATTTCCCCGTGGCACAGCGTTAATCTCTCAAAGGGTGAATCTGAAAAGGATATGGAATATAAGGTAATATAGCAAGAGAAGATTGCACAGAGATGGATGAAGAAAAACACAGACCTTGCCAAGAGCGTTGGGGGTTCAGAGCCGAGGGATTGCCATCATCACTTTGCTCAACGAGGTCAGCTCGAGAAGATGCAAGTTCAACCTTGGATGTTTCATACATTCCCATCATGGAAAACGAGTTCTATAGTTGGCCTACTTTGATTAGTATTTGCCTACATGTTGAGATATTAAAATACTTCAATTTCATGTATTCCATGGTATGCGTTACCTAGTCTACACCGGTGGCCTATCAAGGTGGTCGGGAGGTTAAACAGGGGATCATTAGGCATACAACACGCATATAACTACTACTCCTTGGAGTTCACAAGTCGTTGCACCACTACACAAAGGTGAGCAAGGGCCTTTTTGATGTGCAGTGCGGGACCTAGATAACCGTTGCGTCCGCATCTCTTGACTGCGGGGCAGCAATGGTGAATTAGTAGGATTGAACATCTGGTTCCTACCTTTACCTATCTAGGGTCATAGTTATTGGTGCCGCTCATGTTGCCGAGGTATCCGTCAAATGAGGTCATCTTCATGGAGTTCTTGAGGTAGGCTCACGGTGTCCACACAGTCTTGAGGAACAGAAGGAAACCCTCCCTCCACTTTCCATTAGGGTTGGGAATTTATACATGCAGGACTGCTGCAGATGCCAAGACAATAGGAGAAGAGTTAGATAAATTCGGCCTCAAATCTTACAACGAGAGACGATCATTTGACCCTCATGGTGTCTACGCTGGCCGATTGGAGAAGAACTATGATCATATAGCCGCACTTGAAGATTTTTGGGCTAACTGTGCAGATGAGTTTGAGGTGCGGAGGCGTAGTTACAGCAGGCTCACTCTCCATCAGATGAAAGACTGCTTAAATGAAGATATAGAAGGGCTATCGGATGATGATGAAGATGTGCTTCTTCCGATGTATACTCAGAAGCGAATTGAAGATCAGCCCTTACCACAAGTTAACTGGGCAAACAAGGAATCTCTTTCAGTTGAAGATAGAACAAGACAAGTCCTTGAGCATAGTAAGGTTTTCCTAATCCTTAAAAGGAAGAACTCCATTCCAATAGCAAAGCCGCCAAGGACAATTCCCTCTTCTTCTAGAGCGCACTCAAAAGGGAAGGGAAAAAGTCAGTCTCAAGATGGCGTCAAAGGTAGTAGATCAAATAAAAATGTAAAAAGAAGGTTGGATTTCTCAGGCATAGTCATACAGGAGCAGCCTACAGCTGATTCAGAAGTTCCTCCTGACGAGCCCGTACCTCAGAACGAAGCAGATGAGCCACCTTCAACACATGTTTCTGTACCTTTGACAGGTTCTTCACCGATTCATATTGATCTTGATATCGAAGATGATGAAGAGGTTACAGTTGCACCTCCTGAGGAAGTTAGTAAAGATACTACCGTGTCTTGGCTTGAGAACTCCTTAGGAAGGGTTAGGAGGAGGCCTTCATATCAAGTGAGTGTTGACGATCTCGATAACATCTATCAGGAACCTCCTAAGAAGAAGGCAAAGAAGCAAGTTCACTTTGATAGGAATCCTGATAACGAGATAGTCATGGAGACTGCAGTGCTCCCAGAAGACAAGAACAGGGATGAGGTGAATATGGATGATTTCGTCATGGTCAAGGCTAATCTCGGTAGAAATACCAGACATGCAGATTTGAGTCTCTTCAAAGTTGTATCCGAAAACCTTCAAGAAAGAGTGCTTAAAGATGGAGAAGACAAGGCAGCCCTCAAGGTTGAAAATCAGCAGCTCAGGCTTTTCATTTCTAACCTTGTCCATGGTTCTTCACAAGCAACCCAGTTGCTGCCCCAGGTCTTGGAGAGACCAGCTGATCACCATCAGTTAAGACAGCTGGTCATTTGTGGGATGGGGCTGGGAGTGGATCGAGAGCTTCATTGCTCGAGGAGGAAAGGAGATCTTGGCACGAATGTTCCAGTTAAGGGAAGACGCTCATGAGCTACGTCAAGGCATCCAAGGGTTTGAACAGACACTGGCTGAAGTAAAACCGAGACATGAGATTATCATTGCTGATTTAGACTCGGCTTACAATTCAGCAGTTTCAAGAGAACACAAAGACAAATCCTTGCGGAGAGGCGTCATGTTTTCGATTAAAACCTATGAGAGGATATCCGAAGAATTCATCGCCTATAGACAAAGGGTGATTGAAGCTCTCCTTTTCATCAGTGAGTTTATCATAGAGATTCCTTCTCAGTATAGTCTGGAAGATGGTTCCTACATCGGGCTTGAGGAAGTGCAAGATCAGTTTCAAAATGTTGTTCACAGTTGCAGTCCAGTTGGTGGAAGGATCGGTCATATTTCGATGATGTCAGCAAAGTTCTAGAAAGCGGCCAATGAGGTCGAAGATTTCCTGAGATCTATTGCAGATGCTGAAGATATCCTAGAAAAGCGGTGTTTTGCTATTGAGGGCATAGATGCACCGAACCAGGACACAATTTCTAACTTCCTAGTGGATGTGATCGAGCTTTAAAGCAGCTTTCTTCTAGAAGCTTTCTTTCCCTTTTTCTTTCTATTCTTGGAATAATCCTTATCCATTCTTTGAGGATAGAAAGAAGATAAGATGTAATAGTTGGTGTTTATTTTTCCGCTTCTAGGGTTTTAGTTGTTATTTCTTCTAGATTTAGTAATAAAGCTTGCTTGCTGAGCAAGCCCTAGATTGTGAAAGCAAGGAGATTTTAGGGTTCCCTACTCCTCTGCTTCTCTATAAATAAGAGCCTTTGCTCGTTTAGTTTCTTTAACTGTGCTAGTGAGAACAAAACACTGAGCCTATTGTGCCTTATATTTGTTGCTCAAGGATTGTTCAATTGTGTTGTGATAGCAAATTGTTGAGCCTCTTTAGCCAACAAGGAGTTAGTGTGATTGCTGTTTTCTATTGTGTTAAGAATAAGTTTGCAAGCCTCTTTAGCTGCAATTTCTTGTTCAAGGCATGTTGGAAGTGAGTTTTGTTCTAGAGATTTGAGTAATAAAATCATGAGCCTCTTTTTCCTTGGTCCAAAATCTCAGATTTCCGTTATGTATGTTCTACTTTTATGAGCTTTATTTCAGCTTACAGTGAAGTGTGTAGGTGTTCGTTGAAAGAGAGATTATTGAAGTATTTTTGTCAGAAGATCTACCTTGTTAATTTCTAACTTCTCTTGCTCTGCTATTACTTGAGAGGTTAGGAACGTCTTTAGTTTAAGTTAGTCGTAGTTGAACTTCTTATATAAGAAAATCTCAGCTGCGGCGTTTGTGTTTAAAAAACCTTGTGCTCTAAGTTGATCAAAAAGATAGGCAACTTAGTTTTAGTTTTCTTTCTTTCAAACACCATCAGCAAGAGGGAGCTTCCCCTCCTAATTTGAAGAGCAGTTTATCTGTGCATAGCTGTCCGTTTTCAAATCCGCATTCTGGGGGTGCGAATTTAAACGCCAACACAACTGATGGAGTAAAGTCCCAAAACTCAGGATAACTGCCAAAAGCAACCCTCTAATCACATCTGTCAGCCTACGAGGGTGAAAATGATAGGCTCACTCCTCAACAAACAATGTCAGCTAAAACGGGGACATTACATATGTCAAACCCCAAGCACACAGTTGTGATGATTTCTACTCAATTTATAAATAAACAATTAATATTTATTGTTTGTGGATAAAATTGATTTAGAAATTTCAGTCAGTATGTTTGATTCTTTATTAGATATTATATTTAGAATTCTGCTCAGAGAATTTAGACTTATCTTTAGCGGCAGCTAATAATTTAACATTAAACCTGGAACACATAAGAATAAATTGGCATGTTTGTGAAAAGTCTCCAAAACTGTATGCTAGTTATTGGCAACAATTCTAATTGTCTAACACATGAAGCTTCCATGCAATCTCTGGGTGAGATTGCCCCAGATCCGAATAAGAGGTTTTCATCCTCTAATTCTAGACCTTAAGGGGTTTCGTCATTATGTCAGATTGAACCATAGTTCCACGCTCCAAAGGAGTAATAATTAGATAATAAAAGATGTATTCCATTCATTTATTCCTCCTCCTCTCTTGGTCTTCCTTATATGCCTTTTTCCTTTAATGAACATAACTTTCATATGCCCCTTGACCATTATTAAAACTTAAACTTTACTTTCAATTTTAGTTTATTATTAATTTTCCCTTAAAAGAAATATTTTTGGAAGGCTTTACAAGGGCCCACTTGGGTTCCCAAAACTCAATGCTCTGTAACTCCATAAAATTATATTTATTAATCCTAGCAAGATCCTCCTCCAATAGGTCCCACTTTGGCTTGAAAGTCAATTTGTAACTCCTCATAAATGATTACTCCTTTATGGAAACCCACGCCCGCTTATGCTGCGATTAGATATTATTTTATTATAATTTATTGACTATTGCACTATATGTCCCAACTCATGGCCTCTATTATACTTATTTATTTTTCTCTATTGTTATTCGGAAAAATAAGGATTGACACCACACAAACCGATTTAACTAAAAGGGGACATTATGTTTTATAGTAAAATTTCAATCTTAGTTTGATAGAGATTTTAGTATGACAAATAGTCCTTTGTTTTTGGGAAGAGCGGAGTCTTCATGTACCCTTGCCACCATTTTTCAAACTCTATAGGGTTGTGATTTTAGAATGCTCCTTGTTGGATTTGCCTCCATAATCTTCCTCTTGTTTTGCGAAATGCAGGTTTGTTGAAGCTTCTCGTGGAACAGCTTGGGGCATTCATTAAAATTAATCTAGCTTTTGTAGATTTCTAAAACCAATCTGTGTGTGCTTGTGTAACAATTGATCTCTCCAAATTTGTCTTACACTCCTTTCGGATTCTCTCCTCATTCTACACAGATACAATTCATAAATTATGAGGGGTTTTTGGTTTGTTGCTTTCAATGCAACCAGGTAGGTCATTTTAGTAAAAAATGCATCTCACCCAAGGTATTCTTCCCTAAAAAGGTTTAACTCCAAAAGTGGATCTCCAAACTTGGAAAACTAGATTGTGATTTTATTTGTAGAAATGAAGGCTAGTTTTTGGTGAACCAATATATGAACCACAATGTGCATGGAGAGGCTTATGACAAATTTAAGCACCCTAGTTTCTTACATAGATATACTCATGTAAACTATAGAGACTACATTGGTAGATGAACAACACTCAGATTGGAAAACTTGAGAAGCAAAGATATTTTGTTATTTTCATCAAAAGTACAATACTTGCTATCTTTTCAACATTGAAATGTTTCCTAATTTTCTAACCCTTTACATTGTTGGATCACTTGGTATTTGTAGAATTCTTACAAGTTTCATTCAAAATCCAAGATGATAAAGACCTATAGCAATCATACTAAGGTGTTACAAGAACTTGTAGATGGCTCAAATTAAGTCAAATGGATTCCTAACAACATGAGGAAACCAAATTCATCCACAAGTGACAACTCAACCATGGTTGTTGAATTAATTGATTGGGAATTCCACTTGTCAAGTAGGGATGATATTCAAATTTGTTAAACATTCCTACCTATTGCTTCTAGATGATCCTCAACTTGAATTTTATTTTCCCTCTTTGTGGTCATTTGCAATTGCCTAAGGAAGCTTTAGGAAGCTTCTCCAATCAGTTGTAGAGTTAAGAAGATGTAAGAGACCAGGTGTCTCTCAGCCCGAACACTGTCTGATAATACTGAGTTTTTGTTCGTTTTTTGTATTTTGGTTTTTTTGGTGTTTTTGCAATAACAAGACAAATTGCGATTTTGCAAGAAATGATTGGAAAAATAATATAAAATACCAGATGCTTCTAAACAACAGAATACAACTTAGATCTCGAATCTAGATGATTTATTAATCTTCCCAAATGATTACAACTGCAATATTTAAACATTCAGACAAAAAGGCAAGCTTTTATTTGAAAACTTGGATAAGCTTGCAGGCTCCAGAAAGAGAGACGAAGATGGTATGGCTGAAAGAAATGATGCAATCTCCCACCTCGAAACTGATGCAATAGCTCCAGAAACCCTAGGCGTCCAACTTGCAGAAGACGAAAGGTAAAAGGGCCAAGCAATTTGCTCTGGAGAAGAAGTACGGCCTTGGCTGCAGCAATGTACGGCCTGTACCAGCAAGAAGGAAATCTGTACTTTTCTTGGGAAGTGTGCCAAACCACTGGAAATGGATCTCAGTTAAGTCGCCCCAGTATCTGATGAATAATCTCCTCCAAACCCTTCCTGAATCTTCCTCAATAAGCACAACTGTAACCTCTGAATGAAGTCACCCTGTTGACAATCTTCAACTGGTATTTCACTGTAATGTCCCCTTCTAGTTGACATTGACATATCAGCGGGATTAGCCTATTAATGGCTCTCGTAGGCTAATAAGGCATGGTGAGAGAGTCATCTGGCAGTCATTTGGTGATTACTTGGCTCAGTATTTGATTGGAGTAAGGTTTTCCATCATATATCATTATTATTTCTATTTATGGAAACCTTATTTTATAATTTGATGTTGAGATGCACTTTATTAATAATATTATATTTTTATATTTTATAAAGTGCAAATTAAATTAAAATATATTGGAACCTTCTAGAAGTTAAAAAATAATATTATTTTGTTGAGGCCGACCTCTAGAGGAAATGCATAAATAGACCTTGAGGTCTCACTATTGGGCATCCAGATTTGATGTTGATGATTGGTGATTTATTCTTGAGCATTTGTGGAGCCAAGTGGTCTGCAAATAATCAATTGGTCTTTGGGAACGAAAACTCCCATTGATTGCATAACTGAGGGAGTGAAATATTTCTTGAAGGGTTTTAGATTTGGAGGTGATACTTCAGTCACTTCATTGGGTAAAATTTGTGGCCTTTGGCCAATTTTACTTATATCGAATTGAGGAGCTTGGATGGCATTTTGGATTAGAGAAATATTCAGATTTGTGTTATTGGCAACTTCAGATTTTGTTTGAGACTTATATCAGCCATCGACTTCTTCATTGGAGGCATAGTAGCCATTGATTTTCATACTAGCATTGGGACGTCTCATTGTGGAGGCTGGTTGGAGTTTAACTGTTTCTTGGGACATTGCCATTATTTACCAGACTTATCAGCACATAGAGGAAGCCACGATTTTATATATTGCAGCCTTGTTTAGCCACGACTTGGCCTTCTACCATGGGCGCACCATATTAGGGGTTGTGGAGATCATTCTTGTTGCATATTGGAGGCTTATAGACTTGGCCGTTATTTTATTTCTTCAGACCAACCAGAACAGGGGCGATCTCTTCAGAAATTTATATTGTTGATGTATGATCTTCATTCTCCAAGACTTTGCTTGTTCCTCCATTGGTGGTCAAGGGCGACTTCAAAGAACCAGGTTCCCTTTTTTAAATTCATGCTTATTATCTGTATTTATGCATATTAGGAGGTACGGCTGTAGGTGAAGTTGCATCAGATTTTAGTTCATGTATATGAGCCAAGAGTCTTGGCCTTTATCTCATTGCCATTGTAGAATGTTGCATTATCAATAAAATAACTGGAGTTGGAGGTTCTTTATTGAATTATTGTCTATTGGAAGTTAAGTGGATGTATGTCAACTGTTTGACAAAATGACTATAGGCTGTAGCTGTACATTTAGGTCATGAAACTTCATCTATTGCATTTGAAAATACAAAAAGAAATCTACATTGCATTTAGGACCTTGTCTAAACATCATAGGACTCTTTTGCAAGTAGTATATACATTGGATATCATTGGGAAAACATTTATGCACTCAGACCAGCAAGTTACAAGGTTGCACATGAATTGTTTGACAAAATTACAAGCAGCAAATCAGGGCAAATTGTGGTCAGTTTGAGCAAGGCTCATTACATTCACAGTCTCAATATGCCAGATTCTGAAGAGGGAATGTTCTTCAAAACCTGATGATCTTCAAAAACCCTGGTTTCTCAAACCCCAATGCTCTCTGAGAGAAAATAATGACAAATTAGAATAATCAACATAATGAGTTCGATTTGCCCTTGAGGAAATAAATAGCCTCTCTCAAAAAGTCGACCCTTCTCAAAAATCAGCTCAATAACATTTAATAATAAATAATTTTCCCTTTTCAATACTTAGGCCAATATTTTAATAAATGGCGTCCCTTTTATTTAAGGAATATTAAACTCATCAAATATTAAATTTTCCCCTTCATTATAAAGTATTAAAAATACTTTATAATTTGCCATTTTAATAATAATTTTAATATTTCATTAAAATGACTTTATATTATAAAGTCAAATTAATAATTCCTTTAATTATTATTAAATGCTTATAATAACCCCTATTTGCTCAACAAATCATCAAACCGGGTCGATACTGAGCTGACCAGCTAAATCAGGTCCCCTGCTAAAAATAGCAACTCTTGCTTGCCTGACTTACTATAAATAGTAAGTACCTCTAAATCACTCTGTGAGTGTCTGCAGAAGCCCAAACCTGAATCAACTGCTGGAGTGATGTTCCCAACGCTGGATAACTGCCTCAAGTGATCCTCTAAACACTTCTGCCAGCCTACGAGGATCTGAATAATAGGCTAATCTCTGACACAGCTGTACTGCCTAGGAAGGGGACATTACAGAAGATCTCCCAAGATCTTACAATCATCCACTAGGTATTACTAGTAGGGGCATTGAATTTGCTTATCTTATGCAACTTAATTCGAAGCTTCCTTTGAAACCTTTGGAACAATCTATTATTAAGATTTTGCACATAGAGAAATGATTGACATGAGAAAATATCAAAGATTTTTAAATTTAAAACACTGGTAAAAATATAAAGGCATGAAGCAACATAATAAAAAACCAATAAGAAGAGAACATGTTACCAGGGAGTGGTATCTTTCAATCCATTGAAACTTACATGCTGTAATAGGTTGGTGGTTTGTGGACATTTTTTAGTTAAGATTCATACCTTTCTAGTTTCCTTGTCATGAAAATCTATTAAGACATTTCATTGGTTATATATGTGTATTTTGTATTCTAGTTAGGTTAGAAATATTAGATGCGAAATCAGGGACTAAAGATGAGGTTAAACCTATGTCACATCCAAGATTTGATTGCAGCAAAAACTGACCTTTTCAAGTAATTTTTCCTCCAATTCAGATCCGGATGTGTTATGGTTTTAAAACTTGGTTTCATTTAATCTAGAGTTAGCTCAAAATGTTATTAATCCGAAGCTCTTGCCAATCTTCATTGTTTGTTACACCTACCTCCAGGCATGACATGGGGCATGATTAATGCTTGGTTTGACATCATAACTTCCTAAGAGGGGGTCCCTACAACCCAAAAAAATTATTTAATTATGAGGATGCAAATCTATATATATACCTGTTAGTGTACGTTTTATCATTCACCGAACACTTTAGAATAAAAAGTCCAAAGACACTTTATCCTCTCTTGAAAAACCACTGCGTATGCTAAGATTGCGAGAAGATCATATGGCGATTCCAAGGTTTCTTTTGTCAAGTCTTGACATGTGGATAAACTCAATGGTCATTGTGATATGTTGGTAATACACAAAGGGACTTACGTTAACAAATCACTTACAAGCTAGGACTTAGACTAATTTGACAATAATGCTCTCTTTTTTCTTTGTTTTGGTTTTTTGGATTTGGAGTTTCGAAAAGAAGTTCAAAAAGGATGAGGGTTTAGAAGTTCTATGGTAATCCTATGAACTCAAGAGACGGTATTGAGTTGGTGAAACCAATAACAACACTTTGCTTCGCCACACTGAGGACAACTACACAAAGTGAGTGCAATCTTCTGAGGGGTGTGCTTGTGATTTTCACGTCATGAATAACTACCATCAAATCGAACAATATTTATCCAGACAAAAGTTAAGCATCCACAATATAGGCTCAAGCTAACTTTACGCATTGAACAAAAATCATTCATTCAAAGAAAGTATGAGCAAGAGTTTCACCAATCCATACTATCAAATCTTTCATTCATCTAACATACATGAAATAAAATCTAAACTATGATGAGGGATAAGAACCATGCCGATTCCAAAATAATAGAGGTAATCACCATGAATTCGAACAATGCATTACTTATTACTTTGGTAGTCGTAAGCAACAATTTACTTATCTCAACATGTTTTGCAACATGCTCCCATACTTTACAAATGAGGGGCGAGCTCAATTTATAGGCTCCTCGATTACAATTCAATGGCCAAGATTGATTTCAAATCAACGATCGAGATTACAAAATAAAACCCTAATTAGGGTTTCTTACAACTAACTACCTCTCAACCAATGAGAATATTACATGCTAAATATAAACCAATTCCATGGATAAGTCAGGTTCATTGAACCTAGACATGTTGACTTGGAACAATTTGATTGGTTGGAAGATGACGAGGCACCACCTTAGCGTGTTGGGTGTCCTCCTTGGTCACCTTGTTTTTTTTCCTTGTACTTGCCTTAGAATATCCTTCTTTGCCAATGACTGTCCTTTGTGTTTGTTTCTTCCTAGCTTTGATCTTGGATTCCTTTTGAGATTTCAATTTCTTCTTACTTGCATTTGAGTCTTTGAGGTTTGGAAGTCTCCCCTTGGAGCAAATGTCTAGACTTGAAGTTATCAAACTTTTCTTTCTTGATTGCTTTGAAATTCCTTCAAGTGCCATGAATTTGGAGAAGAACTCCCCTGTGCTTTCGCCACAATGGAGGAAATTGGAACTTTCTTTGTGAGGTATTTCCCATACTTAGCCAAATTTTGGCTATTCAATTTCATTTTGTAACACCTTCATGTGGATCATTCAATACTTAGCCAAGATTTTGGCCATCTCTATGCTCGAATGAACTTTTCCTGTGGATTTTCCTTCAATTTTGAATTTGGCTTGTGCTAAGTAGGGCAGACTCTATCCTTGGACAAGGATTTTATTCATTTCCTCTTTATTTTTCCTCTTTATTCCTCTTCATTCTTCCTGTTTTCTTTCCAATACTTAGTCAAAATTTGATTCTTTTGTTGTAGGAAAATTCCACACTTAGCCATTTTTTTGTTTCCTCTTGGAAAATTTTACCATGTTTGTTTCTAACCTTGGCAAACTTTGGCACATGTCATGCCATTTTTCTATTATGCTTGAGTGGACTTCCTCATGGGCAAGCCAATTCTTTTTCTCTTCCTTAAGCGGACTTGGTTGTTGGTTGGACAATTTGCTTTTATCATGGGCGGACTTTGAGTGATCTTGGACATTTTCCGAAGTGTCAAGGTGAAGCTCAATATTATTTGGATGTTTTTAATTTATACCATGGCAAACTTCACATTTTCCATACCATTTCATGGCGGAGTTCATTGTGTCTTGGGCACTGTTATTTTTGACCAAGGAGGATTTCATCATTGGCAAGCCACTTTCCTTGCTAGCTGGGCAGACTTCATGATCAACAGGCCATTCTTGGGTGGACTTTGGACTTGGCAAGACATCTTCCTTCATTTCTCCTTGGCGGACTTGGCTGTGTCTTGGACATCTTCAATTTAGCCTTGGCAAACTTCATGATCAGTTGGCCATGTTGGGCAAAGTTTGGACATGGCTTAGGGAATTTCCTTGACACTTAACCAAATTTTGAAATTTTATTCTCCAAGGTATCAACACTTAGCCAATTTTCTGAGTTTTTCTCCCCAAGGTATCAACACTAAGCCAATTTTCTGAGTTTTTTCTCCCCAAGGTATCAACACTTAGCCAATTTTTTGAGTTTTTTCTCCCCAAGGTATCAACACTTAGCCAAGGTACCAATACTTAGCCAAATTTTGAGTCTTTGTTTCCTTCTCTTGGCTGGGCGGACTTTGTCTTTGTCCTGCCATCCACTCTTCAAGCTTGGGCGGATTTCATGGCATCTTGGACAAGGATGGGTGGACTTTTCTTGTGCTTGGATATGCTTCCTTTCCACTTGGGCAGACTTCATCTTAGGCAAGACATGGCATGGCGGACTTTGCTTGTGCTTGGACAAGCATGATTGAAGGTGGGGCAGACTTTTCTAGCTTTATGCCAAGCTTGGGTGGACATCATGATGTGCTTGACCATTCCTTCTCCAAGCTAGGGCGGACTTCAAGACTTTCATGCCATTGTGCAAGGCGGACTTTGCTTCAGGTTAGACATTTCATCCTTCAAGCTTGACCATGTGCACTCATGTCTAGGCGAGCTTAGTGATGCTTATGCCATGAATTTCTTGCTATTATCTGGATCTTCTGGAACAAAACCCTTACCATGTAATTTTCTCTTGCTTTTCATGATTTTTTTTTTTCTTGCTTTTTATGATTTTTTTCTTACCTTTTTACTCTTGGAGGTGCAAAACCTGGATTCTGAAGATGGAAGGTTGATATTATGACCTGTGGGACCCTGGCACTTTCTAAAAATAGAAATTACTAAAAATAGAAAAAAGCAAACAGCAAAATTTCTAAAAATAATAAATACCGGATTGGTCCAAAAGTGCCAAAAATAGAAAAAGCAAAAAGCAACAAAGCAGAATCGCTAAAAAATAGGAAGTGTCAGAATTGACTCAAAGCAATGGCGTTCTTTGTCCTCCGGATCTTTTGAGCACTTTGACGATGTCTATGCACTGTTTTGGGCTTGAATTCTCTAGTTGGCCCGGATGGTTCCTCAAAACTCTAACTCTAAACTCTCAAAGCAAATTACTTATGAAATTGTAACGCGAAGGCAAAACCCTAAACAACAAACTACTGGGGGTCCCCATTTGCAATGGGGCGATGTGTGAAATAGGTCACAACAATACCTCCAGTTGTGAAATAGAGAAAATGACCATTGTCACCATTAATGTGGTGGTTAAGGTGTCTAATCCCATAGGATTGATCACCATTATTACAAAGGACATTTGCTGGTTGTGGGAAGCAAGTCCCATGCCTTTCACGTACCATATTGCACACGTGGGTGTGATTTCTTACGCCATCCAAGGAGAAATGGCACCAGATTAGAATGGGCATCATTTGCAGCGTACCAATCATGGGAGTAAAATTAGAATTTGGGCCTTACTAGAAATGCCAACATTCTTTTTGGAGGTAGTAAGTGTCTAGGGCCTTCATTATTCATTTTTGTAGATTACACATAAAAACCCTATGTTATTAGGGAATCTAGCAACGCTCGTTCCACGGATAACTCCCCTATGAAACTTGTCCATTTGCTAGGTTCGTGAAGTTCAAGCATGCAAAACGAGGTGATTTTTGAGTCACCTCGTAATGCGTTCCAAAGCCTCAAACAGTCAGTTTGAGCATTCCCCTATGTTCACCTCGCGAAGACCTTCGAAACGAGCTCCTTCGTGAAGTCTCACTATTCATACTTAGTCGAATTGTGAAATATGCAGTTGCACTCAAAAAGTGCGCTCCTGCTCACAGCCAAAATTGGCTAAGTGTTGAAAGTGCAGGGGCGTTGAAAATCAGCGCCCTTGCATAAAAGTGATTTTCTCAAAATATGTAAGAGCGTTGAAAAAGTGCGCTATTACACTTTGTGTCCAGTGTTAGCCACTTTTTGGCTCAGGCGCACTTTTTCTTGTCTATTGCCATTTTCGCTTATCGTGCCACTTTTTATGCCTCAATTAATTGGGCGACTTGAGTTAGGTTTTTGTGTTTTCCAATCTCTTAAAAGAGATTTTATGTTTCATTTTCATCATCCTTGGTTTTCAAACTTCATTCCTCTTTGCTAGGCGCGCATCTACCTCGTTCAAAAACGCGTTTTTTTTGTAAGAACACCATCTTGGTCAAGCTAGATTTCGAGTGCCTTTTTCATGTATGGTTTCTTCTTATTCGTCCCTTCCTTTCATGAATGCTTTTATTGTTGTTTTGATCTGTCAATACATTTTTTTTACGTTTTTATGTTGAATCCAAAACGCATTTTTGTTCTTCTTTAAAACGTTTCTTTTCCCTGCCTCTTGATTTCGTTTTATTCTTAGTAAAGGGACGGCATGCTCTTTTGTTTCACCTTTCAAAGTAAAACGCGTTTCTCTTTCTTTCATGCACGTTTTTCTTTATCACCCATTGGTGTTTTACTTTGCATTCTTCTCTTGTGTCGAGTTTTCTTCAACATCACCAATGGGTTTTGGTTTGTGCGTTCCTCCCTTCTATCTCTATCTTCTTCTCTTTCCTTGAGAGAAGTTGATGTGTATGGGTTCTTCATATGATAAACTCGTTTTTACTACTGAGTTCTACTCCTAAACAATGGCGCACTTTTTATCCTTGCACAAACTTCATCCTTCACAATGTTGAAGTGTTGAAAAAGAGCGCTCTGTCAAACTTACATTTTGAACTTTACAAAGAAGGAAGTGTTAGCGTGCTGATTTTCAGCGCCCTGACATAATGCAATTTTTCCTAACACTCTAAGTGTAGGAGCGCTGTTTTTTAACGCCCCTGCACCAAAGTCAGCTTCCTCCAAATCAGCGTTTCAGCGCCCTTGCACTTTTCCTAGCTTTTCTTCCAAACACCTCGAAACTTGCCAATTTCATTCCAAACCTCTTTCCGTACACTTTGTGCATCGTTTTGCGTGCCTCGTCATTCGCTCCATGCTTGCTCATTGTCGTTGCTCGCCTCACGCATTCCCATGCTTTTAAACGACTAACTTTAGTTCTGACTCCACATCTTGCAGTCTCTTTTCAAGATCCTCAAAGTCGATTGATCAAAGATTCAATTGCTCTTAGATGACTGCTAGAAAACCTCCGTCTTCTTCAAAAGCAAAAGGAAAAATGAAATATAAGTATCAAGGTGTCTATCCGCCTACTGTAGTGGTCTCCAAGGTGGAAGAAATAAAAGACATAGAGGTTGGTCATCAAGACTTGGTTGATTTTGCAGAGAAAACTGAGAAGAAGCCTCTTCCTGATCCAATGAGAGCAATTGTACACAGTAGCCTGCATTTGGTATCTATGTTCCCTACTGCTGCACACAATACGAAATTTGTCCTTCAAGTGGCATCCAACTACATCAGGGAAAGCAAAAGCGTGATTGATTGTTCTGGGCACGAGATTTTAAGACTCGACCCTGTCTTCTTTGATATTGTGTTTAAAGTTCCTCAAATGGAGAAGTACATTGACATCTCGATACATAAAGCACAAGAAGTCTTTGATGCTAATCCCAACAAGGCTAAAAACCTAATAAATAGCCAATGGTTGAAGAAGCCTAGGCAAACTGTTTCCAGATTGTCAAAGGGTCTCCTGCGAAGTGATTTCAAAGATGATGGCAAAGATATGATCACATTTTTAAGCAATGAAATACATGAGCAACTGATCAATGCACCTTCTACATTAAAATTCTATATGACTTCTTATCTGGTGTATGCAACAGCTGTAATGAGGCAATTTCCAGGTCTATCCACAAAAGGGAATTGGATGCTGGTACCTGTGTATAAATTCTTCTATCAACTGGAATTGAAGGAAAGCTTCCATCATTTCAGACGGGTTATTGATGCTTTCTTCACACCTTTGCTTTTCAATTCTGATCCGACTCTCGAGAGGAGAAGGGTATCTGATGAGGCCTATAGGGCGGTAAGTAAAGTTGGATGCTTGTTTCTACAATTCCCAACATTTACTTATTTGAGAGTAAGGTGCTACACTGGCTGCCCTTACATGCTGCCACGATATCCTTCGGACAAGTGGGTTCTCATGGAGATGTGCAGACAGCTAATTTTAGTGCATAAAGAACGAAGAAATAATCACAAGCGTGGATTCAAGTTCCCACTGACAATCGACAAATATACTATCCCAACTGTACAAAAAGCCAAATCTGTTTATGGTGAGATGCAAATCATGACAATCAGGACCTATAGGTATAGGTTTGATTTTGATTACCGGGATGTCAGAAGGCAATTGCAACAGGGTCATCATCACAAGTACCGTTTTGAAGACATTTGGGCTGATTGCAGAGATGAGGAAGCCATTCACAAAATGGATTATTGCAGGTTGACCGTACAACAGATCAAAGACCTTGATATTGCTGACCTACCAGAGGATTTTACAGATCCTGGCGATATCATGAATGCTGTCTATGATGAACAAGAGGCTTCTAAAAGGCTGTTGCCTGCAATTCAATGGTCTAGGAAAGAAAGTACTAGCATCAGAGAGAGATTGGCACCAATCCTATCCAATACTGCAGAATGGTTACACAAGCATGGTTTTGAAATGAAAAGTTTCAGAATAGATTCAGAAGGAGAAGAATCCGAAGCAGAAGCTCGCTGACAGCAAGAACTCCGTATGAAAAATAAATCAGCGGCTGTTCCCACTTCTTCATGAAGAGGTCCTAGTATCAAGTTTACTTTTGGCAAGAAAGATACCTAGGCCGTCCCAGAAGGAGAAACCACGGAATTTGATCCATCTCGCTGTAAAGGTAAAAAGGCTGTTTTAGAGGAGATAGATTTCGATGAAGAAGGTACTTCCAGTGACCAATCCGCTGAAGATGAAGACTCAGCAGAAGCAGACTCCGATGCAGAAGAAGTTTCTGAAAGTGGACAAGAGACTGAGGAAGATTCTAAAGAAAAATCTGAAGGTGATTCCGAAGGTGAACCAGAATCAGAGAGACAAGAGGGTGATCAACATGAACCCAGGCATGATAAAGAAAGAACTATGTCTCCACCTGAGAATATAGTTGAGGAAATTCCCAGAACGTCATCGCCTGTGATTTCTAGTGTTCCTCATACCCCTCCAAATTCGAGTACTCCTCCACCTCCTCTTTCTTCATCACCCATTGCTACCACATGCATTCCTGTAGTAGAGGTATTCACTATTCCTGCAACATCAACCTTGCTTGATACTCCCTCGGTGACAAGCATTCATACGGTTGATATACTGTCAAGTCCTCTATCATCCATTCCTAGCCTGTCTTCACCGATGTATGATATCACTTCTGAAACTGAATTCAATCGGTTCATGAATGAGTCAATGCGTTATCAGCTCAATGTGCAGTCTACAGGAGCAATGATGACAGACACTTCTATTGTCATGATACCCATGGTAACTTTAGAGGTGACAATGACTTCAGAGGTGACAATGACGATTGAGTTGACAGTGAATCCAGAAGTTCACACCTCCTTCCTTCCCCCTTGGCTGATATCTCAAGTATCGAAGTGGAAAAAGAAAATGATCTCTCTAGGGGAGCTTGACCTCGAAGAGATAGTCCCTCCAAAGGCTAAAGGGAAGAAAAAGGCAAAAGTATACTCAAGGCTAAACGTTGACAAGACTAGCCACAAGTATGCGGAGATTGGCATACCACTGCGAGAAGAAGGAGATGTCAATATGGAGGACTACATTGTAACAAGAGTCCAGCTTGGCAAGGTTACCAATGAAAGTGCAAAAGCAGATGCGCAAGTGACATTGGACATCTTGGCTGGAAGACTTGATAAAATGGAGCAAGTTCGCAATATGTACAAACAAAGGGCAAAGCATTATGCCACTGTTGTTAAGAGACTTGCAGTATCTCCAACTAATGCACAATCGCTGGCAGTGGTAAGTATTGAGGACCCAGCTGTCAAGAAAGCTGAGAAGTTCGCCTCCAAAGGCAGGATGTTGTACGATTTCGTTGAGAAGATCATAGAACACGGATCTCGGATCATAATTGCTGCGGACGAGAAAACTACATTGTTGGCCAAGCTCACCACAGAGCTTGATAAAGAAAAAAGTGTACTTTCCCAAGAGTGCAAAGATATAGAAAAGTGCCTGCTGTCATGGTCATAGATGAAGTAGGTAAAGCTCAGTAAATTGGTGGAAGACGGGGTAATTCCCGACAAAGAAAAGTTCACTGAGGTAAGAGAATCTTTGAAACATCTAATTCAAGTAATTAAATCTCTTACAGAAGATCTCCACCAAGTGCAGGAAGATGTCGAAGGGCATCGTGTTATTCTTGAAAAAGGTATCAAGGAGTTGCCAGGACAACTTCTTGAGGAAAATCGTATCTTCCTTCCAGCCATAGAAATATCCCAGATCTTCAAGGAAGCCATCATGAAGATGATTGATAATGCAGACTTTTCAGAAGCCTCTATGAACGTCATTTGTGATACAAGGCTCACATTGGATAACTTGAAAACGCATCTTGACAGGTGCAAGAAGGTTCACTCATCTGCCATGAGATCGATCATGAGAATTCACACCATTGTGGATTACACTGTTGGTCCGGATGAGAAGTTCGTGCAGGAGACCAGGAAGAAATACGAAGACTTCCGCGCCTAAAGCAAGGAAACATGAAGGTTCCTAATCTCCAGTGTTAGACATTTTCGATGCATCCTTTTATGCATCTTGTAAATATTTCTTGACATTTTATATATCTTTTTGTAAATTGTAATTGCACCAAGTTCGAGATGTAATCTTTTGAAAACAAATTACACTTTGACTTTGGTCAAAGTTATGCGAGATCTCCTTGAATCGCTCACCTAACTTTCCTTGATTTTCTCAAGTTAGTTTCCTAATTTTGCTCATCCCTCTTTCTATAAATATGAGGGATTTCTATTGTATTAGGGATCTTTTAGTATTTTGCAACGAAGTGTTGCCCTTTTTGAAACAAATTGTGAAACTTTGTGTTCATACTTTGCATACAAAATTTGATCAATAAAGAAGAAGATTGCAAACCAGACTTTGTGTTGGATTCGATAATCTTGTGAATTGATCTCTTTTGGTGGTAATTAGTAAGTGATATTTGAAAGACTGTAAGCAATTCATGTAAACTTTGTGTTACATCTTTTACTTAGATATACATTTGTGTTTTGGTTAACTATGGTTGGATGATCTACAAGACTTTGCGCTTGTAATTATTCATGCTCTTTGGATATTTTGGTTGGATAATCTACAAGACTTTTCGCTTGTAATTGTTCATGCTGTTCGAGGAATTGCTGCATCTAAGAAGACTTTGTGCTTCTAATGCGACAAACGACACATCTATCACAAATCCACCATTGATAAAGCTACAAAACGGCTTTGTGCCTTCGTGAGCTTTCCGCTTTATTTTACTTGTTTATTGTTAATTACTTCTGGTACCTCTATGCTTTGCTTTGACAAGATAGAGGTATTGGTATTACTGCTAGTTGATCGTTCAAAGTTATTAAGAATTGAGAACTTCCAACAGTGAAGCATTGTAAACATCTTCTCTGAAAAAAGAGAGAAGGATGAATGTAACACACCCCCCCCCACTTCGTAAGTATTGTGTACATTGTGTAATTACTTTATGTGTTTTACCATCACTTCCGTCAGCAGTAAGAAGGGCGCCTCCCCTTTTCTGAGAGGAGAGATTCATATCTCACATAGCTGTGGCTGAAGTCCTAGTTGTGTAAACTATCGAAAAGTTGATTACATAATTTTCATCCAACACCCTAATAAGAAATCTCGCTTTGAGCACTTGTGTTCAAGCGACCAGATTTGAGGACAAAAATCCTCAAGTTTGCTGGAGATTGGAGGACACAACCCCTTTGATTCACTAGTTAGAGGACGAAAACATTGTAGCTCGTAGGACTACCTCATACAAAGTTCGTGAGTGAGCTTTCATGGCGGAGAGATCTATTGGCAACAAGTATGTATGTTTAACATTTTTTCATGGGTGCAAGCATTGTGGCTTCAGTTTATTATTGCGGTTGTATAGCCATTATTTTTATTATTGGTGTAGTTGTATTTTCAGTTTGTGGTAGTATTGTTGCAGCCATTGTATTTGTTGTTATTGTAGCATATTGTGATGTATTTTCAGGCCTATTTTGTATAAGGAAAGATTTGAAGTTTGTTTGTCATTTGTTGGCTTGATGTGATAATCTTGGTTGTTACTATTAATGTTAAAATCACAAAGAATTTTGGGTTTTTATAAGAGTTGGGTAAAGTATTTAAATCTAAACACTTTTAGTAGAGGGTTTGAATAATATTTGCTCTAGATATTTTGTTGAGGACATTATAGTGGTGGTTTTGCTGGCTTATTGTCTTTTAAGAACTAATCCCTTGCATTGCAGAAATTTTAAGCATTCCAACAACAGAGCAGCCAGTTGCTACTAGAGATAAATTAGGAAACAAAGCCACTCCTAAGAAAAGCCAGAATAAAATATTATGGTAGAAAAGGAAAAGACGTCTAATGCAACAAAGAGCCTTGAGACTTGGTTAGAAAGGAAGTTTGATATGATGTTGGATGTTGGCACAAATGTTGCAAAAGATGGACAACCTCATGAATGTGCATAGACCACAACATGGTGAAGTTTGTTTGAAGCTAACAACCGCATTGCCTCTCCCACCAACAGCCAGAAGACTACCCTTATCTCACTTGTGAAACCATTCCAACCTACTTTCCTTGGTAGGGAGGAAGAGGTTACGGAATTGCAGCTGAAAGTCGAATTATTGGTGACATTACAACTTGCTATGCTAAGTACCAAGCCGTTGTAGAGGAAATCCAAGCTGAAATGCCTCTTACTAACTTTATAAATTTAAAGGGGTCAAGTAAGAATGGCTTAGAATTGAAACTAGACCACAAGCCTCCCAACGAGATGTGCAACATGCCTTGGTGAAGTTGACACTCTCTACCTACAATTGATCCAACTAATGCACTACTTGTGCATGGGTGCAAAAATTAGACATGTATCTAACTCTCAAGCCTATGATTGAAGATGAGGTTATCAAATATGCTACCTTGCATCTAGAGGGTACTACGCATGAATGTTGGTACCATGGACTACTCACTCAAGGCCATGACTCCCTCAACTCATAAATGAGTTTTGTAGGCTACTAATTGAGAGTTTTGAAAGAAAGGATCTCGAGCTACACTTTAGAGAATTGGCTCTTTCAAGCAAAATGGGTTAGTGGAGAATTATGTAATAGACTTTTAGAAGCTATCAGAAATGGTACTTGATATCTTAGAATGGAAATTGACTATGCTTTTCATCGAGGGATTGACTAAGTCCCTCAAGGGTTTGATAAAGGCCTTCAAACTACCTTCCTTGTAAGATGCAATCAGGAGGGCCTTAACACTTGAGACTTTTATTGCAAGAAAGAGGTTTCAGATAAAACTATCCCTCCATGGAAACCTTTTCATAAGAAGTTACATCAGCCCAAGAACTACCCATCAAGGTAGGATGTAGAGGCAAATAATGAGTTGAGAAGGAAGAAACTATGCTTCACTTGTAGGGAGCATTGGTCACGAGGATATATATGCTTAGGAAAAAAGGAAAAGTGCACTGCATTGAGGTAGTGTTCGAAGATAGTTGAAGAATGTGAGCAACAAAGTGTAGGAGATGAGCTTGAATTGGAGGTTGAAGAAGACAAAGAAAAATCCAAGGAGGAAGGAGAAATCTCATGTAACACTTGCTAAACTCTTTGGTACTTCCATGTGCAATTCTTTTAGAATTTGTGGGGTTTTGAAGGGACAAAGAGTAATTGTATTCATTGACACAAGTTCTATTCATAACTTCATAGATTAAGGATTAGTAGCAAAGTGAGGTCTCAATCATAGTAACGAGACTCAGACTCGGCTAGGGTGACTCGACTCGGGACTTGAGACTCGACGCTTGGACTGGGCACAAACTCGACAAAATGAAAAAGCCCTAGAAATTTAGAGATTTTTAAGGATTTAAAACTTGTTTCAAGGACCCTTTATTGAATAAACCTTAAAGACACAATAACATCATTAAATAGAAGCCAATTTGATCACATAGACAAGTATACATTGATCACATAAGTATAAAGTACACAAATTGTAGCTGAGCTGCTGAAGGAAATAACACACAGATATATAAATATAGTCAAATTTATACAAAACTCATGGAATATGAAATCCATGACATCAAATGTTCCAAACAAATATAAAATATCAAAAGAATAACTACAAGTCTATGGCTCAAAGGAGTTTGCATCCTTCCTACGAAGGCATCTAAGGTGGGTCCTAGATGATGTAGCAATTGTAGCCATAGTCTCTACTTGTGACTCCATGCCACCCTCACCAACATTAGTTGTGGATGTGTTTGCTTGTGCTTTAGCCTCCTCGTCTGCCATGGCGATAACCTCAGCCTCTCTATTTGCTTGGTCAACCCAATCAAGGTCCTCGTCACTAACACAAGTATACATCGATCATATAAGTATAAACACAAATTGTAGTTGAGATGCTCAAGGAAATACCACACTTAGATATATAGTCAAAAACTCAAATGTATACAAAACTCATTGAATATGAAATCCATGACATCAAATGTTCCAAACAAATACGAAATATCAAAAGATTCAAAACAACTAGAAGTCTATGGCTCAAAGGAGCCTACATCCTTCCTACGAATGTGTCTAAGATAGGTCCCAAATGATCTCAAGTATCAAGGCAATTTCCCTAATGGGGTTGAGGGGTAGTGCCCTTTGTGGGGGTCTAGGCGTAGTGCCTCTAGTGGGGTCGAGGGGCAATGCCCCTCGCGGGGGTCTGGGGGCAACACTCCCATCGGGGCCGAGGTGGCGCCTAAGGGGTTTGGGGCAACGCCCCTAGTGGGCTGGCGGGGCACTACTGCGGGGCTTGGGTAGCTTCTAATGGGGTCAAGGGGCAATGCTCCTTGTGGGGGTAGCACCCCCAGTGGGGACAAGGGCCAACGCCCCTTGTGGGGGTCTGGGGGCAGCATCCCCAGCGAGGTCAATGGGCAGCGCCCGTTGCGGGGGTTTGGGGGTAGTGCCCCCAATGGGGTCAAGGGGCAATGCCCCTTGCAGGGGTCTAGGGGTAGCGCTACTAGTGGGGTCGAGAGGTAGTGCCCCTTGCGGGGTCCCGGGGCAGTGTCCCGGGCGCGCTCCCTGCCTCGATACAGGGCGGGGTTGAGGGGCGGGGCCGGGCCATCAAGCCCAAATTAAGACCTCCAAAACCATACAAACCTTCATGGCGTACATCATTTTGCATTCACAATAAGTAATAATTTTTTTTTTAACTTTTAATTTCATGTAATTTTTTGTACTTTTGAAGCCTTGCCACTTGCCGAGTCCTGTTGACGAGACTCGCCTGGACTTAGCGAGTCCAACGAGTCTACCAGAGTTGGCGAGTCCAGCTAGGACTCGGTAGGACTTGGCTGAGTCCAAGTCCAAGCCCCTGGGACTTGGCTAGGGTGACTCGACTCATGACTCGGCAAGACCTGGCGAGTCTTGTTTCAATGGTCTCAATACATAAGACTTTGAGGGCTTTAATGTGATAGTTGTTGATAGATTTCCCATCCAATGCAGTAGGATGATCTCTTTGTTAGACCTTACATTGGGAATCTATAATATGAAGGATGACTTCTATGTGGTCAACATAGGAGACATGGATATGGTGTTAGGTATTCAATGGTTGCATTCGTTGGGGGAGTCATGTAAAATTTCCAAACCATGGAAATGAAGTTAGAATTTGCAAGAAAGGAAGTGGTACTTAATGGAATGACAAATGGAGTACGAAGAATCATGTTTGAAAAAAAATGGAAGGAATTTTCCATCATGGACAAGTAGCTTGTGTAGTGTAGTGCTGATGTCGACGGGAAATTCACCTGAGGGCAAGAAAGAGTGTCATGCAGATGTACATGAGGTATTGAACAAGCATTGTAAGGTCTTTAGTGATATTCCTCTCGGAATATTGCTTGATAGAGGCTTTTTGCATGTTATCGAGTTGGAGAAGGGCACTAAGTTATTACCACTCATTGCCATCCCTGTAGGCACAAGGATGAGATGAAAAAGCAATAAAGAAACTTCTAGACATGGGGCACATTATCCCTAGTTGAAGTCCTTTTGCCTCCTTTGTAGTCCTTGTGAAGAAAGATGGCATGATGAGAATGCGCATTGAATACAAAGCTTTAAACAAGAAGACTATCAAAAACCATTATCCAATTCCTAGGATCGATGAGTTGATAAACAAGGTTCATGGAGCCGTCTAGTTTCTCAAAAATAGACTTGAGATTAGGCTACCATCAAATTTGCATTTGAGAAGAAGACATTCACAAGACAACCTTCTAGTGGTACTATGGGCATTAAGAATTTTTGGGCATGCCGTTTGGATTGACAAACACTGCTACAATCTTTGAGTCATGCATGAACCAAGTGTTTGTCAAATGATTGAGGAAAGTTGTCCTTGTTTCCTTTGATGATATTTTTATTTACAACAAAACTTGGGAGGAGCACTTGAAGTACCTTGACAAGGTGTTAGGAATTTTGGAGGCATAGATTCTTTTGCAAGGGAGTCTAAGTGCAAGTTTGCAACAACATAGATTTTATACTTAGGGCACATCATCAATGTGAAAGGAGTGTAAGTGGATATGGAAAAGATCAAAGCCATTTTGGATTGGCCTACATTGGTACTTTGACACAAATTCTGTGACCTTTGTAGCTACTATTGGGGGTTCGTCAAGGGATTCTCTCAATTGGTTGCCCCCTTAACTAACCTATTAAAGAAGTGAGGTTTTGCATGGGGTGATGCAATGCGATGAACTTTTGAAAAAATGAAAGAAGTAATGAGTTTTTTCCCCATGCTTGCTATCCTTGATTTTTCCCTTCCCTTTGTCTTGGAGTGCAATGCCTCTTGAGAGGGAATTAGAGTGGTGCTTATGCAAAATAGGCATCCAATTGCCTTTGAGAGTTGTAAACTCAAGAAAATAGAAAAATGATTCTTTATTTATGATAAGGAGATGTTGGCTCTCATGCACGCATTGGCCAAGTTCAAGCAATACTTAGTCGGTAGCCAATTTATGGTCAAAAAAGATCACAATAGTTTGAAGTACTTTCTTAGTTAGAAGGATTTGAATGAGCAGAAACAAAAGCAGGTGTCTAAATTTCAAGCATTTGATTTCGACATTGAGTATGTTGAAGGAAAGAAAAATGTAGTCGTTGATGCATTGTCTAGGAAGCCAACATTTTGCTCAATGTCTCATGTTTCTATTGATTGGAGGACAAAAATGTATCAAAATATGCTAAGAATGAGTTTGTGATAGATGTTTTGGAAAGGAAGATGTTAGATGATAGATTCACTCTATCATCTAACATCTAGAATGAAGGAAGAGTTTTTGAAAGTTGTTTGACACCCCCTTGGCGGGATACCTTGGTTAATTCAAGACATATAAGTAGCTTAGGGAGAGATTCATGTGGGAAGGACTCAAGGATGATGTCTTTAGACAAATTAGGGAATGTGCTGTCAACTAGTGGAATAAAATATAACAAACATTCGTAGTAGGATTCTTGCAACCCTTGTTCTAGAGCAGAATTGGAAAATTGTTTCTACAGATTTCATCATTGGACTTCCTAAAATCCAAGGTAAGGATTGCATATATATGGTTGTGGATGGGCTCACAAAGTATGCACACTTCTTTGCCGTTTCTTCAGATTTTAATGCATCACAAATTGCTGACCTGTTCTTTAAATAAGTGTTTAGGCTTCATGGATTGCCTAAGAATGTTGTGAGTGACAAAGATAATAGGTTCTTGAGATTTTTTTGGCAAGAGCTCTTTCATTTGTCAGGAATCAAGCTCACCCTTAGCCCTAGCTACCACCCACAAACAGATGGACAAATTGAAATTATGAGCAAATGGGTTGAAGGCTATTTGAGAAATGAGTTTGCTTGTCATTAAAAGGCATGGGTCAAATGGCTCCATCTGGGGGAGTATTGTTATAACACCACCTACAACATTTCTATTAGGATGCCACCTTTCATGGCCTTATACGGGTATGAAGACCAAAGTTTTGTTGGCCTTGTTTTTGCTGATAGTAGGGTCTCGGGAACAAGTAATTTGATTAAGCAAGTTTATAACATCTTGGAATCACTCAAGGATAATCTCTAGTAGGCGCAAAACCAACATGTATGCAAACCGTCATAGGACCAAGAGAGGATTCTAGGTCAGAGATATGGTGTTTGTGAGGTTGTAGCCCTAAAAGCAATCCTCCTTGCAGGCAACTGGATCAGAAAAAGTCGAGCCTTATTTCTACGGACCTTAAAAGATTTTGAAGTGAGTTGGTGAAGTTGCATACGAGATGGAGTTGTTTGTGGAGAGTAAGATCCATAGTATTTTCCTTGTGTCCTTTCTCAAATGGGCACTTGGAAAGCATATTATACCATCAATAGAGTTGACCCCATTAGATGAAGGAAAATTGATTTTAGTTCTTGAAGTGGTTATAGAGGTAAGGAAAAAGAAGTTGAAAGGTAGAGACATCATCAAGTATTTGATTTGGTGGAAGAATCTTCTTGTTGAAGATGCAACATGGGAAGGGCTGCATATTTTGGAGCATCCAAATTTGAAAAGGCTTATGTCAAGCAATTTGTAGTAGGGTGAATTTGTTATGTTCCCTTTGGTAATAATTTTGTTATAGATCAAAAATGTCTATTTCCTAATTTCCGTTTCTTCCTTGGTCCAATTTATTTTATATGTTCTCCCTCTTCTTTCTCCCTATGTCTCTTTAAGGCCCTTGATGTCTTCAAGTGTTGGGGCACATCCAATCTTCTGTTGTTTGTCGTTGGAGTTTCAACGCTCCCCATCCTAGCATGCCTTCTTGCTTGAGTATGATCTTCCCTAAGTCCCTTTAATGTCAGAATTTTAGAATTTTCCATCTTGTTATACCCTTCATTCATTTCTCGCCTAAGTGTCAAAGCTTCTTTCTCTAGGTATCCTTCCCATGTCATCCTCGATGTTCGACTTTCGATTCCATATTCCTACCAATTCAACTTGCCAGGGTTAGCCTTGCAGCCTTACCTCTACCTATGCACTTGTTTCTTGTCATGCTCGAATCTCAAATCCCCACTAATAACTCAATTCATCTCATTGGAGTCAAACTTTCACTCATCCCCTTACTTGGGTAGTTTTCTCCTATGCATTTCTTTATCTCCGATGCTTGACAATTCCTTGCTTATGTCCTATCAAAATCGGTGGTGCGGGCTTCCCTTGAACATAGGACTAGGTGTGAGTCATCCCTGATTCCTATCATTTTCCACTATTCTCTTTTTGGAACCACCTATTTGGACTTGCCCTCTTTTGTCTACCTTATTGATATGAGTTCTTGGTCATCCTTGACTTGCGAAGTTCGAAGCTCCCACCACTCTTCACAATTCATTCCACCTACCTCTGGGCACGACAGAGGGTGCCATTAATGCTTAGTTTGATGTGGTAACTTCCTGAAAAGGGGTCCTTATTGCCTTGAAATATTATTTAGTAATTAGGATGTGGATCCAGGCATACCTCTAGCTGTGAAATAGAGTAAACAACCCTTGTCGCCATTAATGTGGTGGTTAGGGTTTCTAATTCTATAGGATTGCTTACCATCATTACAAAGGAAATTTGCTGGTCGTAGGAAGCAAATCCCCATGCCTTTCAAGTACCATGCTACACATGTGGGCATGATTTCTTGCTTGATCTACAGGGAAATGATTGCTGATTGGAATGGGGATCATTTGCCGATCATGTGTTTGTGGACCCTATTGCATATTTAGACATTCTTTCTAGAAGTATCAAGGGTCCAAGGACTTCATTGTTCATTGTTATAGATTACACATAGAAACCCTAACAGGAGACCTTGCTTTGGGCACTTGTTCAAGCAACCAAATCTGAGGACAAAAACTATCAGGTTTGCCTAAGATCGCAGGAAAACATCTCTTTGATTTCATTAGTTAGAGGACAAAAAACCTTTGGCTTCTAAGATGATGTCATACAAAGTTCATGATTGAACTTTCATGGTGGACAAATCCGGCGGCAACAAGTTTGTATACTTAACATTTTGTTGTGGGTGAGAGCATTGTAACTGGTATTTACCATTGTGGTTGTGTAGCCGATGCTTTTATTATTATTGTAGCTGTTGTATTTACCTGTTTGTAGTGCTGCTATTGCAGCTGTTGTATCTCCTGTTATTGCAGCATATTGTGATGTATTTTCAGGCATACTTAGTACAAGGAAAGATTTGAAGTTTGTTTGTCATTTTTTGGCCTAACACGATAATTTGGCTTGTTACTCTTAAAGTTAAAATCATAAAGAAATCTAGATTTTTATAATATCGGGGTAAAGTATTTAAATCTGAACACTTTAGAAGAGAGTTTGAAATATATTTGCCCTAAATACTTTGCCCAAGACATTACAAAATTCTCTCCCTTTCTATTTGTGAACCAAAATGCACCACAAAATTCACTTTTGGAAGAAAGATTAGAATTGCTAGCTGTCTTTAAACCATGAATTGGTATCATCTATCATTAGCTGCTTCCTTGGAAGGGTGTTTGTTTTTTTGGTCATCTTCGAAAATCACCTTAGGAATTTCAGCAGCTTCCTTGATAGTTTGTCAAATAATTTTTGGTTGTAAAATTCTTGTAGGGAATCTGTTGGTGGACACTAATTTCTAACCTACAAAAAGGATGAAAGTTGACCCCTTTCCCTTTATCAAGTCATTTCCCACCACCAAGCTTTACCATATGCACCCTGGTTGCTATTCCCTTGGTCTGCAAATTGTGCTTCCAATTCTCCTTACCATGACAATTAGAGGCTTTTTAATAGATGCTTCCAAACACAATTTTACTATTGTTGATCTCCTCTCTTAGAATGGTTCTAATAGAGGCTTCTTGAGAGCAATCCATAGACCTTTGGTGAACCTTCTCCCTCGCTGCTCCTATTTGCACTTTTGACAGTTGATTTTACATTTGCTCCCACTTATCCTTCCGCCATCGCTCCTGCTTTCATTTTCGCATTCTCTTTTCATCTGAATGTTCTTGGCTTATTTAGTTGTATATTAAGAGAGGACCTATACCTTATTATGCATATGGGCTTGCCTAGTACAGTCCCTTTCTAGGTGCATACAGGTCTCACTTGATTTTTCTCACAGCAAACAGTTTTTTACGAAGTGAAAACAACCCCAAACTGAAGGGTCTCATGGACTGTAAACTATCCAAGCACTAATGCCCACTAAAGCATTAAAAAAAAGCCAGGTCTTGAGATGTAAAAAACAAATTCTTACCAAACCCTTTCTCTAAAATCTTTTAAAGCATCTGTTAGAGAGCTTGGGGCTTAGAGTCCTGGCCATGACAAAATTTAACAAGGGGAATCGGTAAATCTTTATTGAAAGGAGGAATTATTTTTCCTATGTAGTGAATTTTTTCTTTCAAAAGGACCCATATATAGCAGCCAAAACATAAATTTTATTTCCATGTCTTCTACTGTGAAAAATAGATGGAATTGAAGTTGTCCTCTAGTTATAACCTTGCAAGCTTTGCTCTTAACCTTTTTATTTCATTGATCACAGTTATCGAGTGATCTTCCACAGAAAGGTCTTTCTAACCTATTTTAAGACCATTTAGGAGAGCCACAGCTTCAACTCGATTATTGGCTTCCTTCCATCATGAATGGCAAATAGTAAAAGTGACTTTTGAGAATCTCTAGACACTCTTCAACCTACAGAAAAGCCCCAGTTGTCTTTAGCAGCTGCATCAAAATTAAATTTAATTCAATGAAGAGGGGTTTTCCAAATAGTTTTAACTCTCAATTTATTTTTTTAAGAGTCATAAATCTCTTATAGTGATGCTTCAGTTTTCTCTTCAGACCTGCCAAACATAAAGCTTATATTATTTCTTTCCAACAATATATACCACGCAATCCACAACCTTCCTAGTAGTTTACTTCGAAAGTGCTTTGGCCAGGCTTGGACCTATTTAAGTACAGATTTGGTCAGACCTATCTGCAATCTAGTCTTGCTAGAAACGTCCCCAACACTTTCATAGAAAACTCACAATGCCAAAACAGATTGTCAATTCTTTGTTCTGGTTGGAAGCACAAAGAGGGGATTGAGGGTGCAGAAAAAATACAAATTTTTGCAGAGCCCCATAAATCTGAAGTTTCCCCCCAAAAAACTAGCTAAAGGAAAGGGTTCGTGAAATATTCCGAGCCAATTTTTTTTTACTTTTTCAAATTGTAGATTACAAACCAAAGCACCCGTTAAGGTTAGCAGCTAAACCAAAACGTGCTGAAGCAACTCTAACTAGGATGTACACCAGGATCCCGATGAGGGCAAGGTGTGAGCATTGGTCAGAGGATCTGAATGCAAAACAGAACTGGAAAGAACTCTAACCAAGAATGGCGTTGAGGATGGCGAGCATATGGTCAGAGGATCTTCTATTCTAAATGCTGAAAGGGAACTCGACGTCAAGTATGTGCTACCCAATCCAATACGGAGTGAGGGGCGACCATATGACGGAGTGATTACAATAACAATGCTTGAAACGAAAATGCTGAAAGCTGAAAATACTCAACACCCAGAATGTGCTTGCTAACCCAGAATGGGAAAGTAGCTACCATAAGGCGGAGCTGTAACTATTACAATAACTTAAATGAAATTGAGAATTACAATCAGATTTGAAGAAGAATGAAATGACTGCCAGTACTACTGTCAGTTTTACAAAGGATGTTAATCCGCCTGCTGATATCATAGAAATTTGAGAGCTTAACATCACATCAAAAGATCTCTTCTTAGTATGGTTAGAAGAGCCAAAACAATAGACCTTTCAATGCTCAAAATTACAACTCTGTTTTTTTTTGATAAATCTGCACTCTTGAATTAAAAACAGCAGTCTAAGGAATTCACTATTATGCTCATATCTCTCTCTTAACTTGCCCAATTAACATGAAACCAAATGCAATATGCCCTAACAATGGAGGCGCCTAAGATGAGACACAGGAAACAGATCTAAACAACCACAATTAATTATGCACGAGACCCAATGAAACTAGATGGTACGGCCCAGCTGAAAAGGGCGACTTTCTTTTAAAAATTAATGCAAGCACTAAAATTTCTACAACTTTGAGAATATGGGCGCCTAGGTCTAGCAATGACAATGGGTTAATACCCAGAACAATATTTTTTGACGTTTTTGACTTATGATTGAAAACAACGAATCTGCTGTATTAAAATTTGCAAAATGCTGAAAACCTCTAACATGCCAATGAGATCTATCAATGCAAAAACTCAAACTACAATGCAAAACTTACTACAAAACACTCAAATAAGCAAACCTCTCCACTAGGTGCTGTCTCTCAAGCACGAAGTCGAGCCCAGACTAGGAGGCATTCATTCCTCGAAGCAATCCCGCAACCATTTCGGCAGCATAACAATAGCATAGACCAAAAGATCTGAAATGATGCTCAAGGCCTCCTTTTTATAACTTCTTGTTGACATCTCGAAACCCTAAAAATCCACTTTAATGCCAAACCCTAATCCTCTCTCCAAAATGGCGTCCTTTTCCTTTCAAGCTTAATATTGATATTTCAATTAAATTCACCTTGATAAATGCCCCCTCATTAAACTTGCTTTGACTTTGGAAAATTCAATATAAATTTAATATATCCTCAATGATGGCGCCACCCTTTAAGTCCACCTTTTAAAATAACATTAAGTTATTTGACTAGGCCAAGGTGATAAAATAACATTTAAAATATAATGTTATTTTTAAGTGAAATAAGCTCATCCCCCAAAACTGCATTCTGAAGCCCGAGACTGAAAAATGCCACTGGAGTCAACTGAAGAGGAAAGTCAACTGCCTGAGACCAACCTGTTTACTGCCAAAAATAGAATTTACTAAAAATAGTAAATTCCTGGAAATGCTCAGAATGCCGAGACGAACATACCACTGCGAAGCTCTTTGAAAACCCAGAAAGAATCTGCCATTGAATCCACCAGCTCTGAGCAAAGACATCCTTAAAAATAGGAAACCCTAATTTTACCTTCCGACTAGCCTTCGGGTTTCCAGAAAAAGGCCAACGGTCACTGGAAAGGTCAGGTTCGAGAAGGGGACATTACAGTTCGTTTTTGGCAGGCCAAAGCTAACATATTTGTTGGCTGGGAATCTTCTACTCGGTTGTATCTTTCAAGAGGTTCAATGTAAACATGCAGAGCTGTGAGAATTCCTTCTTTATTCCCATCTCAAATTAGAGAATCACAACAATCCTTTATCTCTGTGTTGTACCCAAACCAAATTTTTTTTGCTTCATTAAGACATTTTGCGTAAAAGAGTCTAAACCTTGCTAAAATGATGTCAAATACAGTTTTTAGGCAATATCAAGCATGGAGTTTTGTCAATGTTTTGTCAGTCAAAGGCAATATCCATTGATCAGAACCTGAATCAGAGACTCAGAATGAAGCATTTCATGATGAAGGAGCATTTCACATTGACAATTATACCTTTGTATGGTCATTTCAGTGGCTATAACGAAGATTTAAATGGTGAATTTATGAAGATTTCTCAAGGAAAAGCAAAATTGTGCCCCTGTAGGCCAGGGGTGCCCTTCTTTTTGAATGCCTAAATTTTGTGGCACATGCTCATGAATACGGTTAATCTCTTCAGAATTACTCTAGTTATCCGATGAGCTATTCTGCGAGGCTATCCGAGACTCGTAACTCCGGTAACTGGCGACAAAAGTTAAAGATTCCAGAAGTTACAGATTGCAAAAGCTTGTCATTTTCTAGCTTTTGCGCCCCTGTAGCTCAAGGGCGCACCTCTTTAAGAGGGGTTAAATCTTGTTATTTTTGATTGTTGATACATCTGATCTCTTCACGACTAGTTTGCCTTTCCGACGAGCTATTGAATGCAGTCATCTGAGTCCCAAAGCTCCGGTAGTCGACGTTAGAAGATGAGATTGCAAAGAGACTTCATATCACAGAACTTCTTCAAATGATGAAATTGCACCCCTGTAGGCCAGGGGCGCCCTTCAAATTGACCCTTGAGATGATTGAAATTGCTGACGAGGTCTTCTTGACATCTGTGCTACTCTAGTCTGGCTTCATGATGCACCAGTCAGCCTGTCAATCCGACATTTTGAGAGATCGTGGCAGAGATTCTACCAGGCATGTAAATCAGAGGGTGGAGTAACATGAAATATTCATTATACCTCTATAGGCCAGAGGCGCCTAGCCTTTAGGCCTGTCAGACGGAGTTGTTCACTTTCGAAGTCTTCACGGGACTTGTGCACGATTACTCCAGCTATCCAACGAGCCCAGCCGTCAGCCTCTGGGATTTGGCAAACGGTCGTACATGTGAGGTCTTTGTGAAATACTGAAAAACGAGGACAGCCCAGAAAATGGCCAAGTCTGGTCGTCTATTCCATCTTGGGAAAGGCGCCTTTCTATTTGAGGTCTTAGAAGCAGTTTTCTCGCTTCGTCGCCTCCAGAGACATCTCTCGTAGGTCCTTCTGGCTACGCGTTGAGACAGACGGTGCTTGAATCAGGCCATCCTAGCTCTAGATATCAGAGGTCAAAGTAGGGCATCTGGTTGAGAGTTGTAATTTTGTAAAAATGGTGTTTGTGCCTTTTCAGGCCAAAGGCGCCCTTACTTTTGGGGTCCTTAATGTAGCTTTTAGATGCTTTGCGTATATTCGTTGGATGTCGAATACTCCTAGTCATGTAGTGAGCCTGTTATCCAGTCAACAGGGTCCACCATTCGTTGTCAGTAGCCGTTTGAAGCGTCAAATGGCAGTTTGAGAAAATGGTTTAAGTTTGACACCTGAAAATCAATTTAATCAAGGGCGCCTAATTCTTTGAGGTGTTAAATGATGGATTTTGCAGTGATGACTCCCAACAGACATTTCTTCCTTGCTCTGCAGGCTTCACGATGATTACACCTGCTTAGTCCCAGCATCACTCGGTCACCCGGAAATCAGGATCGAAGATGGCCAGTTGTAACTTTGTAGTCAGCTACAAAGTAGGAAGTTAATAAAAAACGTGATATCTTGAGCAAATGGACGCCTATAAGGACAAATGAGGACTTTTTGAAATCAGTAAAGTTCGCTGGTGAATCCAACTGATTTAAAACAATATTTAATATTTTTTTTTGCATATTTAAGCATTAAATGGCGATTTTCTAAAATTGGCGCCTCTTTGTGCTGGATTTTCAAATTGCATAATAAATATTTTATTATTATTTAAGTTTCAAGCTTCAAGATAGTCTCAGTTCAAACTGGAGGGGTCCAATCAGAGGCCTTCTATTTCAGTCAAAGGTTTTTAGTCTTGCAGTTAGCATTATGATGCAAATTCTCTTTATTTAAGCATGGCGCTTATCATTAATCATTCATTTAGCTTAAAGAAATTTGTAGTTCTTCAGAGGAAAGGCAAATTTTCACAGGTTGGGCGAATTTATCATCAGTATCCAGTGGTGATTGCATCAAACAAATTTCTTTGCAGGTTCAAGTTCACAATTATCAGCAAGTTTGAAGAATAAGGGGCGATTTTCACAGAAAAAGAACATAGAAAAAACATCTTTTGCTTCTTTGATTCTCAAATTTCTCTCAAAATTCAATTCGCATGTTCCTGAAGTTGGCAAATTTTGGCGAATCTAAACATCTGGATTGACTCTGTATAGCTTCCTCGAATTAAATTCATGCGCTTGAATTTTTAGGAATTTTTAACTCCAGAGCATTAGTTTTCGAGTTTCTAATTTTCTCAGCTGAGGATTCTTTGCATGGTTGAGTAGAAGTCAGATTTTCGCATTTCTGACGTTCTAGGTTGTCTTAGAATCTTTTTCTGGACAAAACCCATATCTCAGATTTTTCGCCAAAAGTAACTCTTCAGTAGGCTATTTTTAGCCTCAACAAGCTATTTTTAGCTTTCTAGAAATCTTGTCAGAACATAGTCGAGTTCACAGTCAACAGGCGAGTTTTTCCAAATGCAGTACACTCAGCTCGAATACAGGACCAAATCAGTCCTTACTCACGACTTCATCGGGACAGTTGAGACGAATCTTCACAAGGTGCTGCTAGAAGCAGTCCTAGATCCAGTCAAAATCAGAGACTCGATTATTCAAAACATTCAGCAGTCCGGGTTATTGGAGGCTGCTTCCATACCTATCTCCATTCATTGTGTTGAGTTTGTGATGTCTTGTATTAAGCATTACAACTCTGCTAGTCATGAGATAGTGTCAGTAGATGGACGAGTTATTTGCAGTCTCAAGCCTTTCGACGTTGAAAGAAGTTTTGGTATACCTCAACACCCGAATAGTCTAGTTATTTCTATGGAGCAGTGCGAGCAGGCATTCCACACTGATGTGGACAAGTGCCAGAGTAAAATGGCAGAACGATGGTTAAAGCAAGCAAAGAACAAATTGCCAAATAATGTGGGTCGTGGTGAGTACAAGGATGAGTACTCGATTCTAATTACTCTCTTGAATTGTGTCTCAGGTCAATCACATGCAAATGTTTTCTAGCCTTGGATGTGTTAGATCATTGGTCGCATCATATCTGGGCAGGAGCATTATGATTGGGCATCCTTCATCAGCGATGTTATCCACATGCAGATCACCGGTTTCTTAGTTGCTCATGAGTTTCACATGTGTTCTTATCTCGTGTACTTGATTCCTTATCAGGGTCAGTTCCGAGGACTAAACATCGTGGGCATTCTCAGTGTTCAGAAAGTCTATCATTATTACGATCAACTTGAGTTCACTAAGGCTGAACGTCATTTCAAGCGTGTTCATGAGGCTTTCCTTACTTATACAGTGAGAAATTTGGACCGGGAGTTGCACGTTCGTATCTCGGCAGTTGCTAGAGCAGCGATGGATGGTTGGGCGGATTGGTTCATTCAATTCTTGACATACACTTTTATCCGAGTATATGGATTTACGGGAAATCCAGCTATGCTTCCACGTTATCCTTCGTATAAGACAGTTTTTATGGAGTTCCTGAGGCAGTTGCATGATGTTCATCGTCATTTACGTCGCAAGCACAAACCAGCTGCCAATTTTCCTTTTCAGTTTGGAATGTATTGGTGCAAGATGACGGTTGATGTGAAAGCTGCAGGACAAGAGCTCGAGAGATATCATCTCAAGTATCTTGTTGAGGCTCGTGCCTATGATCTTTGGGGTCATTACACAACTTGCCTTGCTGGACGCGCATATCATAAGCCTTCTATGGAGGATTATTGGGAAAATTGCGTAGACGACTTCAAGGTTCGTAGACGTAGTTATGGCTGCTTCTCTCTCTCACAAATTTCTGTTTTCTTATCAGAAGATGTGGGAGGTTTATTAGATGATGAGGGGGAAGTCCTTCCTCAGTTTTTCAAAGAGCAAGTTGACACACAGCCGCTACCAGCAATTGATTGGTACGCTAAGGAGTACACAACAGTAAAGGAGAGGTCAAGTAGAGTTATTCAGAACAGTATACTTTACCTCGACAGCAAGAAGACTAGGAGGGTAAGTGTGCCTAGAGCAGAGCCGCCAGTGGGGAATCCTTCGCTACCTTCCTCATCAAAACCAAAATAGAAGAAGAGGAGTAACCCTTCTAAGAAAGGTCAAGCGCCAAACAATTCAAAAGGTAAGGCGCTTGCCATTGATACACATACGGACCCGGTCAGACAGACTGCCACAGAGCCAGTTCAGAGGCCAGTTCAGAGTCCGTCAATGCCTGAGGTTTAGCCTGAAGTTCCTACATCTGTTTTGGAACAGTCACCAGTCCCAATTCATATTGAATTGGATTTAGACTCCCCATCTCGCAGTGGTTCCTCTACATATTCACTCTCGTCACAACCTCCTGTTGCTAGTACAGATCCTTCCAGCAGCATTAGCCAAGACCAGTCTTGGATTGAAAATCAACTGGGAAGGAAGAGGAGGCAGCCATCCTATGTCCTTAATCATTCAAATTTTGATCAGGTTTACCAGGATGTGCCTGACAAGAGGATCAAGAACATGGTCCACATGGAGAGGAATACTGACATGGAGATCGTTGTCGAGACTGCTATACCTCCACAGGGGAAGAGCTTGGATGAATTGGAATCTCAGGACTTCGAGGTTATCATTGTCAACCTTGGTCATAGCACACGCCAGACTCAGGTTGATCTCCTACAGGTTGCTACAGACAGTGCCAGGGATAGAATGTTGAAGGACGGAGAAGATAAGGCAGCCCTTAAGGCTGAAATCAGACAGCTTCGCCATTACTTTTCTAGCCTTGTACATAGGTTAGATGTTACCGCCACACTCCCGCCGATGCTTGAGCCTCCGGCAGAACAGGGCCAACTTAATCACTTAGTTGCATATGGTAAGCGTTTGGAGGAATGGGAGGAAGAGTTTGTTGCTAGAGGCCATTCTATGCTTACAGAATTATATCATTTGCGGTACAATGCGCGAGAGCTCCGTCTTTGTCTCCAGGATGAGGAGCGAGACATGGCGATTAGCAGACCCCAGGACGAGATTATGATTGCTCACCTGAGTATGGCATATGAATCAGTCACAAATGCAAAGGATAAAGAGGCTATCTACTCTTGGAAAACACAGTTGGTTTTCAAGGCAAAGATAGAGGAAACTATGGTGTCAGAGGTGGTTTAGAGTAGAGAGCACATTACTAGTGCACTCTGGTTTGTGAGAACCTTAGTATCTCGGTTACCGTGTCGATATCAGATTGAGGGTGGTGCCTATGTTGAGCTTATGGATGTACAGTCAAAGCTCCAAGCACTCACTGATACTATTTTTAGTGGGGAGACCATTGGCTGTTAGATTAATTAGCTTACAGTTATGTCAGTGTTGTTCGATGAAGCAATCGGGAGTAGGGGTGAATTTCAGTCCCAGATCACAGCTGGTGAGGACATGCTGCGCAGGCATAGCATTCTTCGACAGAGTATCAGAGCTCCAGATAGTGATGCAGTTAACAATCTCGTTAAGGGATTGGTTGCTCGAGATCATGATCAATAGACTTCAGTTCCCACCTCTCAGAATAGACATTATACACAGGAGTTAAACTTGGCGTTACCTTCTCAAGTTAACTTGTTGTCTCATCTCATGCATATCTATTCTGAGATCAACTTTATTCACTTGGAGTTTTATTTAGGGTTTCCGTTAACTAATGATTGGGTTCCAGTTAACATGCTTTCAATAAGGACGTGCATGCTTGCACAATTGTCCATTTTTAGATGAGATGTTTCGGTTAACTGATGGTAGTTTTCCAGTTAACTGTATAGTTTGCTTTATTAGGGTTTAGCAATAAATCTTGCATGCATTGCAAGACTGTAGTTGACTCAAGGTGATTTTAGGGTTCCCTACACCTTTTGATGTCTATAAATAAGAGCTTTTGCTCATTTGTACATAACTTTTGCACGAGAAAGAAATATATGCTGTTCCTACCTTGCCTGTAATATTGCTCGTTCTGTATCTGTTCATGAGTATTTACTATTGTGATGAATTGTTATGCCACTTGGGTTTCATGCAATTATGATGGTGAATTCTTGCTTTAGTTAGATATAGTGGCTAGTAGATCGTAGATTGTATGCTTGTCTCGCCAAAGCAATTTATTATCCTAGTTGGCTATCCGTCATGTTTTGTGTTCAATAAACTCGTTCAAATTGAGCTGATAGATGTGCCACCTTGCCTTCAAGTTGAGAATCTGTTCTTGGTTATCGTGTGATGTGTGTGAAATAAACTTATTCAGATTGAGCTGATAGTTGTGCCACCTTGCCTTCACGTTGAGAACCTGTACTTAGTTTATCGTATATTGTTGTTTCCAAGAAGCCTATTTAGACAAGCAGATAGTTGTGCCACCTTGCCTTCACGTTGTGAGTCCGTACCCGGCTTATCGTCAGATAATCATTCCCGCTCCGTTTCCTCATGCTTTGAGTTCTTGAGGGGATTGGATGGTTTAAGTTACTTAGTTTTGTGAGTTGTAGTTAAGTGAAACCAGAAAATACTTAGCTGCAACGTATAAAGTTTTTGTGAAAGCCTTGTACCTCTACAGCTGAGACAAAAAGATAGGATATAGTTTAGTTTACTTTCCTTTTCAAGCATTTTTGTCAAGGACAACGAGGGAGCTTCCCCTCCTAATTTGAAGAGCACTCATTGCGTAGTGTGCATTGCTGTCTGTACCAACTTGCACTCCAGAGGTGTTAGTTGTTACGCCAACACTCTGTTTAAGTCTTTTCTTTACATTTTAATCAGTTACTTGCGACATACTCATATATCCTTTTTTATGACCTTTTATATAGCATTATCAGGAGAATACTATCATGGAAGCTTTAGCCTTTCATCAAATTGTGACCTAGTCATCTGCAGATTTATAATTCTTGAAATAAAGCTTTCAAGTTATTCTTGTGCTTCCATTTTGTATGACTATCTGTCTCTGCCTTTTCTTTACCGGCAACTTAAGCAGAACCATTTATTTGGCTTGAAACCTATTGGTTCTTCATTCTCATTTCATGCTTCTGAAATTTATATTGGTAAACTGATATAACTCTTTCTGCTTGATTTCTAACACTTAAAGGATCTTAAAATTGCAATGTCATCCTCATAAATCTAATGTCCAACACTTCTGTTTCATATGACTATCATTCTCTGCTTTTCCTTTTCCAGCAACTTTAGAAGAACTGTTCACTTAGCTTGAAACCTATTAGTTCTTCATCCTTCTTTCATGCTTGCGGAAATTATATTGGCACACTGATATAGCTCCTTCTACTTAATGTCTTAACAATTAAAAGTACTAAAAATTGCAATGTCATTCTCATAAGTCTATGATTAGCGGGATCATGAAATTTTAAGTATTGATGAGTATAGTGGGATCATGCAAATCTTAGTAGAAGAAAAAAAAATCTGCTTCAAGTACTAATACCATACACTAATATGGGGCCAGGTTGCCAACAAAAATTTAAGAGGATAACAACTATCTAGAAACTATTGTATATTTTGTGACCATCCATGATAATTATGAAAAAGAATATGAGTGGAAGAGATGGGATTTTATATTAGGTGTGTAGAAATAAGTTTATTTTCTAGATTATCATCTCTGACTATTTAATTTGTTTGTACATTCATACAGTTTTCCCAGTATCCTGCTAGTATCACATCTTTATCGTACAACCGAGATGGTCAGCTACTGGCTGTTGCAGCAAGCTACAGTAATCAAGAATGTGATAAAGGGTAAGATGACTTTGATCAAGATTGATCGGGTTTAATGGAATGTGTTTTCATTGGCCAACATTATAGAGCTCAGTAAAACGATTTGGTTTGTGTTGTTAGTATTGTCTTTTCTTCACACTGTTTTTTAGTTGAATGATTGAAATAAAATACAAATAGTTAGGATAACATAAGAGTTTATTGGTTAAGAAACATGGGCAATGGAGTTTAGTGGTAGGAGATATGAATGATGGTTGAATTTGTTTCTTTTTTTGCATCCATAAAGGTTTGCATATTCAAAGAATCTGAAAGTAGTTGATTGTGGGTCTATTTCTGATTCTCCTCCATGAGACTATGAATGTGCATACCATAAAAATAAAATCTAATCAAAATTGGTTGTGGAAGCATCAAATCATAGAAATATAAACCCTCAAAAAATTGAAAAAATCTTCAGCTAAAACGAATTTTTCCCCAAAAAATTCCAATTTAATCAGCCATGATTTTCAACGATTTTTTAAGGGTTTAAATCATGAGAAATTCGCAAAAATATTTCCCAACCAACCCATTGTGAAATCCTAACTGCGTGAAATTGCTATTTAATCAAGTTTTTTCATTGATTTTTAGCACAAAACTGAGCGTTGGCCATTGGGACATGGTTCACCATCAAAGATTCACTAGATTTCATTAGGTTGGTAAGGCACATTACAGGTAGGCGACCTTGAACAAGCGTATATTTCTAATAGAAGTTAAGGATATTAAAATAGACACGTTTTTTGGTATGCTTCTACGTTTGATGTTAAGGACATTAACATGGAATGGTTAAGAGATGTGATAACTTTTTTCTCTATATTCCACACTATTGTCATTTGCCTTAGGCTCATAGTAATGCTTTCTATCTATGTAAATCCAAAGACACAATTTAGTGGGAAATAGTATTGTCATATACATGGAGGTTCAAAAGTCCTGCAAGGAGTACAATAGCAGTACATGAATGCTTTAGAGATATATAGTGTAGCATTCTATGCATGTTAAATAGGCATCAGGCAAACTAATATGTTATGTCCCCCAATTGGAGGATTATTAAATTAATTATTTGTTAAGTTATTCCAACAAAATATTATATCAAAAGGGATGACTTGGTATTTAATTAATTTAATAATAAAGTGACTTAAGTGACTTAAAATAAATATTAAATCATAAAGTCACTTAAATAATAAAATAATATTATTTCTAGAAGCTTCTTAGAGATAAGTTAGAAAAAGTATATAAGAAGCCCATTGCTAGTCATTCAAAGACACTTGAATCTTATTATTTCTTACATACCTGTGTGGTAGAAAGAGAGCTTGAATGCTTTCATTGGGTTGAGGGTTTGAAGACTCTAGAGTCCCAATTTCATTTGTGAAATATCAAGCCTACTTGGATAGTGAGGAAATCTAATTCAGGGTTTCTACTTGGGCATCATTGGAGGAATCAATTCCATTGCAATAGCTGTTGTATTATTGCAATTCTGAATACTATATTGTTTGGGGTGCAATAGCTGAAGTATTATTGCATCTTGTGTGAAGTTTGCTACAGCTGTCGTATTGTTGCAGCTTTCGTATGTTGAAGGTTTATTATCTATAGCAGCTGATGTATTACTATAGTCTTATTGTGCAAAATTAAGGAAATTCGATTTGGGGAGTTAAGGAGATTTTGTGTTGCTAATTTGCATTTATTGAGGAGACGACTTTGCATAGAAGAAGAATGATTGGAATCGCAGTTGTAACTGCATTTCAGTCATATTGCTGCAGACTAAGGACCCACAATTTCATTCATAGCAAGCCATTGAGGGGTCGATTCCATATGGGTATTGAGGCGCTGCATTCCTTGGAGGGAGGTGATGATATTTGATGCTTTTTTGGGGAGTTATAAGTGGTCTCTAATTTATTTGAGAGGAAATTCAGATCACAGCAGGGGTGGCTCCATTAGAGGGACGATTTGGCCATTTGAAGACATATCTCAAGCTAGGAAAGGCTGCCACAACATCTCTTCTCAAGGGTGCTCATGTAATCAGGTTCTTTCATGATTAGTTGCATATTTATATCAGCATATAGTGTGTTGTTTAGTAGCTACCATTTGTATTCAGACTTGTAGTGATTGCATTGCATTGTAAGCGAAGAGTCTTGGCCATTCATATTAGCATTGTAATAGACATTATATCTCAATAAAGGAGTGATAAGTTGCAGGCCATGTATTTGATATAATGTTCATGATTAACACAATAGTATGCATGCCAAGTGTTTGACAAAATTTCAATTGGCTATAGGAGTTGATTTGCACTAGTTTAAGTCGTCTATTGCATTTGGTAAATGCAAAAACACTTGCACATCATCTTAATTCTTTGCTTAGACTTTGTAGCTATCATTTCCAAGCATTTGCATCATTTTTCTTTTCAATCCAAGAGCAAACACAGCAAGCTGAAACCCATAACAACAAGCTTCAACTTCCCATACAAAATGTTTGACAATATTCCTTGAGTTTAAAATCAGCAAGTTAAGGCCAAAATCTTTTAGGGATATTACATAATACATGCCTTGAGAGAAGTCATGCCCTAGTGTTGTGGGCTTATCTTAATACCTACCGAAGTGGGCCTCATATATTTTCTCTTTAATGATCTAGATAGATTTCAGCAGTAGTTGTCCCATTGAAAGGGAATGTTCCTCGTGCTTTGATTTTCTATTGAAACTCGTACCTATAATTTCTCAAATTCTCAACTTAAAGTCCATCAATGTTTTTAACTCCATCATCCACTTATACACAAAATCAAGGAAAATTTACTTGAATAATAATAGCTAAAATTGTGGCTCAAATAGTTGCTTTCTTCTTTTGTACTAATAGGTCTTTATTATCTAATGGAAAAATATTTAACGCTCCCTTTACTCTTTTACAAATCTACTAAAATAGTTATCAGTGAGAAAATTTCAATATCATTTATGATCTTTGAGATTTAAGATTTTGTTTCACAAGCATTTTCTATTACTCTATCTTGAGCTATTTGATTCAAAACCTAGCAAGTTGAACTTTGCAATTGCTTCCTTTGCCATATAATTTCCCTTTCACACTCTTCATATAGTTCTTTTTGACATAGTTCTAGAAATTGCAAGTACTATTAAATCACAAATATGAACCAATTGATTCTTGTTTTGTAATTTATGATGTTTGCTCAGCAAAAGAAAATTGTCTTTTTAATGACTTTCTTGAGCCTAAGGATTTTGAGGTTGAACAACTTAGGAGAGGCTCTGAACCAGAAGCTTTATCATCAGAACTTGCAGCCCTCTAGCATAGCTCTATTTGTAGTAGCAAAAGTCATTGGCTACGTTTGCTTTTTTAGAACTTTGTACTTAGTTTATAGGTTGAATTTATACAAACTATATTGTAATTGAATTGTTTTTTTTTTTTGATTGGTAACAGAGTTAATTTTATTAATGGTAAAACTAAAAGATTACAAGGCTATTCTCATTACATCATCAATTAAAAACCCATCCAAAACCCACTATTTCCTAAACAAGCACCCCTAGCCCTACTGCCAATTTATGCTGAAATCAGCTCCATGTGCTACAAACAAAGCTTCATTACAACTGACAATCAGGCTTAAAGCCAACACCCCTAAGGGACCAATGAACAGGTCAAAAGTTTGAAACATTATTTGGTCTTCCTTCAGTCTGAGACCAGAGGACCATTTTGAAGGATTTCCTCTCTTCCTTCTTTGCTTTCTTCCCCTTGATCGTTTGCCACCAGTCCTCCACTCTTGCAGCCTCCTTCTGCCATTCCAATGAATTGTCACGGGGACTCTTCCAGACACCATTCCAATTGCTAATTGCTTGCTGAATCTGACTATCAGCCTTCCGTTTCCCAAAATCTTTAACTTGTGGCCTCACCACACCTTTTTTCTCCCAACACTCTGGTGTTGCAGCCCCATTTTTGAAGTTCAACTCCTTATCGCTTCCATTAAAACCAGCTTTTTCACTGCTCTCCACCGGACTCCCTTCTTGTGTTGAAACAACACTATTTTGTTGTTGAACCTCCCTTCTATACTCATTCATTGGCGCCTTCCCTTCTTGAATCGGATCCCCAAATACCCGTCCCTCCTCTTCACTTTCATTCAGTTGAGAGATTACTAGTTTTTCCTCTTGTTTCTCCACAGTATAGTGTTGGGGAGCCACATCTTTCCACCAAGAAGTAGATTTGTTTTTTCTATGTTTGGCGCATTGAGCTGCCAAATGCCCAGTTTGATAGCAGGTTCTACATCTAAAGGGTACCCCTTCATAATCCAAGGGCTGCACCCAACATCCCTTCGAAGTTTTTAGTCGAATCTCCTCCAGAGGCACCTTAGACACATTTATTTCTACCAAAATACGGGCATAAGTCAAATGCAGAAGATTTGAAGATCCCTCATCCACCATTAAAATGCTCCCTAAAGAATTCCCTACAGCCTCCAAGCATGAATCAAACCAAAATTGTAGTGGGAGGTTAGGAAGTCTCACCCAAAGAGGAACCCTCTCGAACACTTCAGTGGCTCGGTTAAAAGCCAGATGCCATGGCCTTAACATCAATGTATATTTTTCTTCCCAGTCCCAGTGGTAGTCACAAAGGATCTTATTTCTATCATGCTCCTTTTCAAAAACAACAATAAAAAAGCCCTTAGCCACGGGATAAATTTGAACATACCCTTCCAGCACAGGCTTCCAGTGGTTAGAGATCCACTAATGGAGATCTGTCAAGCTTGGCCAAAATCCCTTGAATCTCCCAATCAGGCCCAACCCAGAAAAAACTTTTTCATTAAATACCACTTCTTGTTCCAACTCACCATCTTGTTCTAGCGTGATTGTTTTAGCGTAGGGATGGAGAGTAGAATCCCCTCCTCCCCCTCTTGCAGACCTTCTGGTTGGGTGCTTCATTGCCTTAGCATGCCCAAATTGGTTCCTCTCAATCTCAGGCGTCTTTGATCCTTTGACAGTTCCTTCTCCCCTTGAAGCTACGATCCCCTTTTGTCTGCCTTTTTGAAACTGGCCGACATCTTCTACAGTAGAGCCTCCACCACTTAGCCCTGAAGATTTCCTAGCATTTTCTTTTGGGTTGACTTGAGCATCTATGTCTCTACTGCAGACTCTGCTTACACGAAAACCATCACTCGTCCCCTAAGGAGTCGTCCCCAAAGAGCACGACCTAGGTAAAACCCTAGTGTTTGTGGTGTTCTACAATCGGCCGTTGGCGTCCTTTCCCTCGACTCTCGATTTGGGATGAAAAAAACGAAAGACACCGCCATCTAGCTCACAATTGTCTCCTTTCCTTTCGGCAATCTTTGTAAACTTGTTCTGGCTCGAGTTCATTTTGCTACAACCTCCATTGGGCCAAAAACCACAGGACTTTTTGAGAGAAAGCCTTGCATTCTTCTCTGCACGCGCAGCTTGTTCGCTCCGATCATTTGTTTCCCCATTGCTAATGTCCTTGTGCCGAACACCAATAGATTTTCCCTAAGACTCCTTCCCAAATGAGCTTGGACCAAGCAAAACCCCGGTCGCCACAGTAATAGGGAGCATTCGACTGTAAGCCTCCATTCCAATTATGGTTTATTGTAATTGAAATTTTATCAACTGTAACCATCTAGTTATTTTTTTATGCACCATGAAGTATACTTTGTGCAATGCAATGTAATCAACAATATGAATATAAACAACTTCCTATTTTTTACAATTCATGGGTTAATATCTCTATTTTATTTGCTCTCTATATCTCTATGCTATGGAACTGCCCTTAAATTTTTTGAAAAATAGTTTTTTTCTCTTTTTCTACAATTTTTTACTTTTTTTTTTAAAATACAATTTTTTCCTGATTTTTCACGATTTTTTCAAAAAGTCTTATACTTTTGGTTTGCTGATTTTTTCCCCAAACAATTTTTGCTGCTATTCTGATCAAATACTTAATAAAGGAAAAAGTATTGGGTTGTGATTATCCCATAATAATAATAATTTTGAGATAAGGAAGGCTTATGAGGTATTGAATGCACTTTAAATTTTACCGATTTAAAACAGGCTTTGAAGAGTATGCCCCAAGGTTGATATGTCCACATCTTCCTTCCCCTAGGTACCAACATCACTTAGGGTGCTTGTGCCCTTTGGGACAAAGTCTTAAAACTTGCAACTCATCAAAACTTGGAAGACCCAATTTTGTTTCAGACTTAGCAAGATCTTATCGAAAGTTGGCAAATTAAAAAAATACTTAAACTCATTAACTTGGCAAAACTTAGCACAATCTTGGCAAAACTCAGCAAAACTCAGTCAGATTTGACTTAGGGGAGTAAATGGGCAAGTTACTCAACTATGATATTTTCTTGTGAGTACTCAGTGAGTTTTCATTCTATTTTTTGTGGGCCCCCTTGTGTTATGACTTGTGATTGTCATCATCATGCATGAGAGAGAGTTCATAAGGAAATGAGTACTCATGAAAATCGGCCATTGTAGAGATGACTTAAATATAAACAGGTAAAATCCCACAAAATAAAATTTACAATGTTTCTCTTTTTTTGGGTATTATCCTTTCATATCCTTCCTCTATATTTGCTTTCAGAATACATGGTTTTTTTCCTCATTTTTCTCCCTTTTTCTTTTGTGTTGGTATTGTTGTGACCTTTTCACACATTGCCCCATTCAAAATGGGGACCCCTAATTTTTGCTCTATTCTGGTCTTTTTGGCTTTGGTTTTTGTCTCTTTCGCTGTCTATCTCTTTTCTGCCGTCTGTCTTTCTGGGGACGTGCCTGTCTGTGAGCTTAAACGTAAAATTTTGGCCAAGTTTGAAGATTAGGGTTTGTACTTTCCAGCCAATCTGATGTCGAACGAGGTGAATAAATTGAAAATAGAGATTAACATTGATGTCAGTATGCTTCCAGTAGACTCTTAGCTAAATTTCATCAGATTCCGGCAACTTACTATTTTTAGTAAGTGTGCAATTCCAGGTATTCTGTCAGCATTCTTGAAATTTCGACAGTCACACTGCATCCAGAACACACCAAGTTGCTCACTGGCGAAATTTGAGCTAAAACGGGCAACTTGCTATTTTTAGCAGCTCGACTTTTGAAGCAGATTTCAGGATTTATATGCAGAGTTTTCCAGTGCATGTCTGAGGATTCCTTCTGGGTTTTTAGAGACCTTCGCGATGGTATAACATGCAAAGTGAGATAACGACTCTCAGAGTTCAGCCTTCCGAGGCTATTTTTAGGGTTTGCATGTCAGGGTTTTCTTTGCATGTCTGCATATTCTTTATGGGTTTTTCGAGAGCTACGCAGTGATATGACATGCAAACGGAGATAATCACTTATTTAGGAACTTACTATTTTTAGCAGATGCATTTCGGCAGTGGCCTCCCAACACTTTAGAATCACAAACTGATCGCAATGCAATGGAAACGAGGAGAAACAAAGGTCATTTGATATGCATGCAAGACCAATTAGGGTTTCCAGCTTCGGGACCCAAAAAGAGGCGTAAAAGGTCAGAATTTTCGAAAACTCGTGTATCCCACTGCGTTCAGAATCTTTCAAGCTATCCACCGGTAAAATTTGAAGGCAAACGGAGCACTTACTATTTATAGTAAGTCATTTCAGAAACTGGCTAAAAATAGTAAATCAGCAGCAGGCGCCGGTGTCAACGGGCAAGTCACCGAACGAGGAGCACACCATTCGAATTTCAAATCAAACGGAGATATGGAGGTCTCAGAAACAAGCATTTACTATAAATAGTAAATCACCTTCAGAAACATGCTATTTTTAGCAGGTCAGCTCAGGATGGCAGTATGAACAGGTTGACAAGGTCATAAGTCTCCTGTGTTTAAAATTTCAAATTGATCCGAGCTTCAGAAGTATGGAAATCAGAAGACTTACTATAAATAGCAGGACACAGAGAAGCAGGCAGAAGGAAGGAAAATGGCTAAGTCTGAGACTTCATCCTTCCTCTAGCCTAGGCAAAATGCGCCCTCCTCACAAGCTTGCCTTCAAAACGTTGAAAAATTCTCTAAGTGTCAAGTTCATCCTCTAGCCTAGGCAAAATGCGCCCTCACATGCAAGATGACTTGAAGAGAATAAAAAATTCTAAGGCAAAAAGATATCCTCCTGCCACTATCAAATGCGCCCATGTCACTCCAAGGAAGTCAAAGGTCAAAGATGTTAACCTTCCTCCTATGGCAAAATGCGCCCATGATTGAAGAAGACAAGGTAAAAATGGTTAAGGCATTGAAGACTCTCATCCACTTGCCACCCCTAAATGCGCCCTCCTCACAAGCTTGCCTTCAAAACGTTGAAAAATTCTCTAAGTGTCAAGTTCATCCTCTAGCGTAGGCAAAATGCGCCCTCACATGCAAGATGACTTGAAGAGAATAAAAAATTCTAAGGCAAAAAGATATCCTCCTGCCACTATCAAATGCGCCCATAAGAAGGAAGAGTCAACAAGTCAAAGGGGCGTTGGAAACTCCATCCTCCTCCCATGCTTAAATGCGCCCAAATAAGGGCATGTAAAGACAAAAGAGGGGAGCTCAAGAGTCACATGTTGGGTGTTGAAAATTTAAAATCCCTCTCACCCTCTCAAATGCGCCAAGAAGAAGAAAAGGGCAAGGGTGGCGTTGAATATTCCATCCTTCATGACATGTGATATGCGCCATGTAAAGAGTTAGTGTGGGGTGAAAGCGTTCAACAAGGTAAGGTTGATAAGTGAATAATGCTAGGCGTTGAAGTTAAAAATATCCTCCTACATGTATAAAGTGCGCCAAGGTAAGGTAAAGGGGGAGATAAATGTTGCTAAGGCGCTGGGAATATTAAGCCGATGGGGTGATAAGAATAAACATGTTGGGTGTTAAAATTAAAATTTCTCCATGATATGTGATTTCAAGAAAATTTTTCTAAGTGAGTTGAAGTAAAATATTCCTCACCACGGGCAGATGATTTGAAGATGAATTTAAAATTTTCTAAGGCAAAAAATTTCAAAAATGCTAAGTGATTCAATTTTTTTTTTTGTAAGGCAAATAAATTTTCCTTAGGAGAAATACGCCCAAGTTGAAATATTGGTGAAGTTGACTAAGATGTGAGCAAAATTGCCGGAGATGAAGTTGGATGATGCCAGCTGCACAGGGTTGATAAAAATCTTTCAAGTCAGAGCAACAAGAAATGTTCACAGATGTAAAGAAATGGATTAAATTTGTTAAAAAATTATTTTTCTAAGGTTCAAAATTCAAGAAAAATTAAATGAACCCATTCGTTGTATACCGATGAGTTCGACAAATTTTGAAGAAAATTTTCTTTTGGGTATTGAAGATCTTCGATGAGAAGCTGATTTCCAAGTCTTCTACACTTCGCCAAGGCCTTCAGGATGAAGAATTTAATCGGTGCTCGAATTATGAATTTTCCTAAGGGGAAAACTTAAAATTTTCTAAGGCAAATTGAATAAGAGGTGTTTTCAAAATAAAATTTACTAGACGATGAATTTGAAGTGAATTGCCTAGATAATTTCGATTGAATTCTTCACAGGATGAATTTTCCAGAATTAGAGGTAAATGAAATTAAAATTTGAATGACAGAGCTTCGGCTGGTGAGTAAAATTTGTTAAAAGATGAATTTAAAGTAAATATTTTCAAAAGTGAATTAAAATGCTCTAGTCAAAGTTGAACTTCTAGAAGGCCAAGATTCCAGGTGTCGGGTGACAAGTGTTGAAATTGGCAAGAGAGGGAAATTCGAATTCTTGAAGAGAAGTAGTGGAGATTTAATGTACTGGCTAAACTTAGCCTCCTTCTAGAATTCGAGTTCCCTATATGAGCTGAGTGTCTTTTTATTTCTCCTCACCAGTTGAAGAAATTCGAATTTGCTCTGAGTTTAGTGTTGCAGTGAGTTGCTGAGGCTGAAAGTATTCGACTTGGTATTGAGGAAATTGCTGAGGCTGAAGTGTGAAAGTGCAAGTGAGAAATTCAATTTGAGAGGAAGAAGATTGCTGAGGTTGAAGGCTGAAATCTGAGTTTGTTGCTGAAGCTGAAAAGGTACGACTTGAAGTAGAAGTAAGTGGTTGAAGCTGAAATTTGCTAAGTCATTAGAAGATTGCTGAGGTTGAAGGCTGAAATCTGAGTTTGTTGCTGAAGCTGAAAAGGTACGACTTGAAGTAGAAGTAAGTGGTTGAAGCTGAAATTTGCTAAGTCATTAGAAGATTGCTGAAGTTCGAATTTAAAAGAATCTAAGTTGCTGAAGTAAAGTGGACGATTTTAGCAAGGTTTGAAGTTGCTGAAGCTTGCTTAGAAATTTTCTAATTGTTAACAGTTCGAAATTTGTTGAAGGAGAAGTGAGGTTTGCAAATGATATATAATGTTGCAACTTCTCAAAGTTTTAAAAGTCGACTAGCAGCCCTTGCATGATATTTTATTTATTTTCTAAGTTATTTGTTGATGGCTGTTTATTGTTTTGTAGGATGGCTGAAGTAAGAACAACTGGCAAGGACAACAATGTTGCATCCAGGCAAGCTGTTATCAAGAAGCTGAGCAAGTCTTTCATGCCAGAGTCAAAGTTTACTTTGAAGTTGGGCAAGTTGGTTGACACCAATTTGGGCTCTTTCAACTTGGAGATTTTCAAGAATCGGATGCTGGGGATTGGCAGTCACCAACCTTCAATCACTTCGCACAACATTGTTCGAAGTGGATTGTATGCAGTTGCTGGATTTCCACCAGCTATTCAGTGCTCGGAGCTAATGATGGAGTGTGCCAATTATTATGAGACTGACCACAGATCAATTATGTCACCAGATGGCCAAGTGTTAGCCAACCTCACTCCTGCAGCTATTGGCGAAGCTTTTGGGATTCCAGCACACAAGAAGATGATTTACAAATCAAGAGAACGAGCTGAACGAATGTATGCTTCTACATTCGAGAGATGTACAGAGACGATTAATACTCGCTAGATGAGCAACCCCAAGCCCTCTCGTACAAAGCTGCCGAGGCAAATTATATCAGATGACTTGAAGCAGGAGTACTGTGATCTTATCATGATGGTGAGCAGAGTTGGAGGTTGCCTGCAAGCTTTTATTTTTGAACCGTGGATGTTCTATTACATCAACCTCGTGTTGGAAGGAAAAGAGCACATCGACTGGGTTGCAATGATTAGTGATAATTTGTACGAGCAACTCCTGAGTTTAAGAAGAACAAAGACATTCTGTATGGGCTCCTACCTTATTTACATGTTGGCTTGTATGATGAGATATAGAGGAATTTCATACAAGGAACCAGTGGGTTGTGGTTCTCATCAATTCAAAATCCATGAGGCTTGCCCGCAGTTGCACCTGACGAGCACTACTTACTACAAGCGCGTCAATGATGCCTTCACCATGCATATCACGAGATCACTTCAGGAGCGTATTCATCATAGGATCTCAAAGGAAGCCCAAGAATTGATTGAAAGGTATGGGTGCTGGTTTATACAATTTCCGAAGTTTTCTTACATCAGGCTGTAAGGTTTTTCTTCATATCCGTATAGGCTGCCTAAGTACCCAACCAACAAGATTTTAATGTTAGAGATATCTAGGCAACTAGTTGCCTACGATAAGATTCAAAAGAGAAAGAAGAAGGGAGGAGTTGAGTTCCCGATTGTCATGGGTAATTCAGACGAAGTGTGTCCTTCACTTTAGGCAGCTAGAGAAGCTGAGAGTGAGCTTCAGTTCTTTCACTTTTCCTATCACACCAGTAGACAGCATTATGATCCACATACCAACTGAAATATGCTAACCAATTTTTTTGATAAATTAACACATCACAACCAGCACTTAGCCAACTTGATTAGCGTTAGCTCCAAATAGAAAACCAAACTTGAAAGAAACTACTCAACGTCAAGAATGTGCACTCAAGATCCCACTGAGGGCGAGGTGCTAACATATGACAGAGTGTTTAATTGAAAACTAGAAATTGATAGGCGGATAACCAGCCATGAAGAGAATTTCCACACTACCACCAAACAGTGGGGGGAAAAGATTACAATTAAAACAATTCATCCACTGCGGCGGGCATCCACAGAATTGTGGGGATTCACCACTATAAAAGTGGGTACAATGAAATAACCAGTTCTTTCTCCGCACTGGCGGTAAACCGTCCAGGGGTAATTAATTGGGAATATAACAAGTAGTTGCAGTAATAACATAGGTTAGATTAGTACTACTAATCAAAAACCTTACAATTCAAAGACTGCAAAAACATGTATTACAATGATGGAGAAATAAGATTAGAAGATAAGAATGAATTCCAATGATGTTTCTTTGCTTTCCAATGATAGAATTATGATTAAAAACAGAAACTTATGAATCTGATATAAAATCCTGAGTTCTGGAATTTCTTATCAGCAAACTGGAAATCAATAAAATATTCATAACTCACTCATTTCACCTCCAAATCGAATGAGACTGAATGCAATGGACTTCTGGAAGGTAGGCGACCAAGCTAGGATGAAGAAACAGCAACAAATCTCGTTCTTTATTTTCTGGCACAATTCCCAATGCAAGCTGAAAGGTACGGCCTTGAGAAGGGGCGATTTTTACTTTAAAAATTGGAGACTTCAAATTAAAATCTCAAACTTGGAGGAAAGGGGCGCCCTTGTCAAACAATTGCAATGCAAAAGTACCCAGAACCAAATTAATTTTATTCCAAGAGCTGCTAACAGAATTCACTTTCAGCTGTAGAAGCATCAGCAACTTCAAAATCTGGAAAATTCATCAAAACTTCAACTATGAGCACAAATCTGCTAGTCTGGATGAGAAGCAGCAACGTCCAACTAGGTGTTGTATTTCAAACACGAAATTGGATAATGGCTAGGAGGTAGCATCCTCAAAGCAAGAGTTCAAATGTCATTCCGACAGCATAACAATATGATAACATGAATGGATGAAATGCTGGAGCAAAAACCTTCATTAAATAGAAACTCACAAACTCTTCAGATTCCTGAGAAGGTACGCCAAAAGACAAAGGAGTCTTTTCCAATTCCCCAAAACAATCAACTTCTCAAGATGGCGTCCCTTTTTGCATAATAAGAATTTCACTTTATTTTAAAATTCTCACTTATTAAAATGGCGTCCACTTTTCCCAAGGCATTATATTCTTATCAATAATTAATAAACCTCTTCTTGAAGGCGTCACCCTTCCAAGTCCCCTTTTTAAACACAACTTAAAGTTGTTCTCCTAGACCAAGGGGGTCAACTGCAAAATATAACCTTGATGCCTTTATTCAACATAAAAATGCCTTAAGAGGTCAGACATGAATTGCAAATAATTGCTCCAATTGGAAAAGAAGTACTGAAAGCTGACAAACTCCATACTGCTTAAAATAGAATTTACTATAAATAGTAAACTCTCAGAAATGCCAAGGAACAACAGAACTGGAAACCCTAATTTTCCCTCACACAAGCCTACAGGCTTCCGGAATAGGCTGATGAGTGTCAGAACAGATTACTGGTGAGAAGGGGACATTACACCAACATCAGGTGGATATTGTCAGAAGAATTCAAACATAAGGCAAATATTGAAGATTATTGGGCTGGTGCATCAGACGAGGCTGAAGTCAGAAAGAGGATGTTCTTTAGGTTGCCGTTGAGTATGATCAGGGAGTGTGAAGTCATTCCAGTACCAGACCAGGTGAGCGAGGAGATGAATGTTCTCCATCCAGATTATGAGGCAGTGAGAGATACTCCACTCCCACTTCCAGATTGGTCAAAACCTGAGATTGCCGATTTGGACACACTTTCCATTCCAGTCTTGACATTCACTAGAGCATGGGTTGATAGGCATGTGAGCAGACTAAAGGGTAGGTCAGTTTCGTTGACTTACAATTTGATGGGAGATCACAGGACACCCACTACCAGCAGAAAGAAACAAATTACTCGAGGTCCAGAGTCTCGAAGGAAGGAGCCTGTTCAGCTGGAACCTCCGAGAGTTGAGTCACCCACGCCATTGGAGACACGTTCTCCAAGCATACAGGAGGTTTCTCTTTTCGCTGATCAGAGAAATGCATTGAATCAGGTGCAGGAGGTACATGAAGAAAATCAGCCACCACAGAGAGAATCAGTTGGCCAGAGTGTTAATGGGCCTACCAGAGATGATCGGCAGGGTGATGAGGAGACTGCTACCGACCCTTAGTTTCAGCATGAGTTAGAGGCGGCTTTAGAGGATGATGATATAGTTTCAGGAGATACTCAGCCACTTGAGGCCGATGAGCCTCGCCAGAATGATATTGAAGTTGAACAAGCCCGTGAAGTAGAGACACAAGAATAGCAGCCATTTGTTATACAGCATGTTGTACCTGATTGGCTCAGAGATATGATGGGAAGAAGCCCCAGTGAAGAGATTAATCCAGTGGTAGAGATGGAAGAGTTTTTGAATAGGATCAGCGCGCCTCCACAAAAGAAGAGGGCACAAAAATTTTCAAAAATTTCGACTGATGAGGATGGCTCCCGCACCCTTCATATGGTGGTGCCACGAGTTGATTGTGATTGAGACGAAGCAGTGCTAGAGAACTATGTGGTCACCACTTTGGAGTTAGGACGTCCCACAGATGCACAAATTGCCGAAGAATGTGATAAGTCCTATCAGGCGCTCAAGGACAGACTGTTTAGGAAGGAAGGAAAGTATAAGAAATTGAAGAAAGAACATAAGACATTGATAGGATACATGCAACACTTGTCTCGTTTTTGTGGGCAGGAGATTCCAGCAATAGAGCTTCCATCTGTTATATCTAGAGAGTCAGTTAGCGGCTTGTTGGAATTGAGAAAGATGGCACAGGAAGTAGATAAATGGGTTACAGGAGTTCGTGCCGAGACAGAAAAGTTCATGGAAGACCTTGCTTGTGCTTTCCAGCAAGCTTCCAGCATCATGGCACATATGGAGGCAGTTGACCAGGCCTGGGGTGATGCTTCTGTTTATCAGAGCAAAGTTATTCAGCATCTAGAGGCATTGAGGCATACTCCTTCGCAGATGTTGATTGATGGAGGAGTCATTTAGGAAGGTGATAGATATGACTTTTCTAGATGGTACTCTTCAGTAATCATAAGGCGTGGTTTCTTTGACGCAGCACAGGCGGATTCAGCTAGAGTCAGGAAGGCTATGATGAATATTGTTGATGGAGTCCTGAACACTTTGGAGGCTATCTTTGCTAGACGGCTAAATCTCGATGAGGTGACTACTGATAATTTGAGGGGTAGGCTGGTGCGTTTCTTCTCAGAGGTGAAGACCTTTGTGCAGGATGACTTTGAAAACACTTCCACTTTCTCCAGCTTGATTCATAGTACACAGGATGCCTTAGTTGCTTGGAGAAAATCTTGCACACGACATGAGCAATCAGTCACAGTGCTAGAGTTCTAGCTTGATTGCATCCCACCTATCTCGGTTCAGGAGATCCAGGCCATGCTTATTAGGTTCATTGAGTTTGTAGCCAGAGAAAAGGAGAATGGGAATGCACTTCTGGATGATGATCTTCTAGAAGACTGATTGTGGGCATTAATTGCCTTTACTATTTTGGGAGTGAGTGGGGAATCTTTGATTCATTTATTGTACCACTCCCCATTTTGGCAGTTTTTAGGGTTAGGGCTGAGGTGGCTTGATCTGAGCCTTTGATTTGATTGTAATCTGGGCCGTCCATTGGACTTGGCCATCTATAAAAGGGGGAGTCCCCCTCATTTGTAACTCATTAGAAATTAGAAATTAGAATTAGACATCAGACTAGAGACTAGAGCAGAGAGATAGTTTGATAGCTTAGCATAGTGTGGAGAAGAAGGAAAGTTTTCCTTTGAAAACTTTTGTAAGAGATTGTTGTGTAAAACTTTCATAATAGAAGATCTTTTCATTGATGGTGAAATTTGTCTTTGTTATGGATAGCTAGCAAGGTTTCTTCATCCCTTCGACTCCAAGTAGCGTAAAGTAGTTTAAGAATAGTATTTTCATTTCATGCAAGTAGATAGTAGCTGTGGATTTGTGGCATTGATCAAGGCAACTTCGTTTTATTCCATACCACTAGTGGCTTGCTGACGGCAGGTTTGCCTTGCGTGGTCTATTGGAGCATTTCATAAACTTAACTTCAGTTGTAGCTCATGCCTTGGTATGCGTCGTTTTGACGGTATCTTGATGTTGGGTTGTAACTTGAAAATTTCTTGCTATCCCCTTGAAGATTGCACCAACTTTGTGTAAGCTGTCCAGCGTGAGGCGGAGCAGAGTTTGGTTGAAGCTGTTGAGATTGATCCCACGTCATGCCTTTAGAATAGAACATAAACTTCTTAGGCCCTTATACTCATTTACATTCCGCTTATTTCCGGTTAGTTTTAGAAAGCCTACCCAATTGCCAATTCATACGCGCAAAATCCCCTTCAAATCATCAATCTGTTTTCAACTACAAAACCTTTTGAACAATTATGTAAGTCCCCTCCTAAAAAACAGCAATTCACAACTAACCAACTGAGGCTATTCCAAAGCATTTCGGAACCTTGGAGTTGAACATACGAACTTTCTGGCAATCTTAGCGTATGGGATTCTTTGATCAAGAGAGAATGGAGTAGCCTTCAGACAACTTTGTTTTGCTGATTGATGTGGTCACAAAAATCACATCAACAGGTATCCATGCATATTAACTAATAATAAGCTATATTTTTACATTAAAAAGCTGCCAAATAAGTAAAGAAAAACGAACAATCATTTTTTATAATGTGAGAGTATTAAGGAATACAATCCATATACGAACCATGACACACACATTTATATAATGATGACATAATTTGACACAACAAATTGCAAAGGCAACTTTACCTTTTTTCCATACAGAGATAATTTTAATTGATAATGGAGAAGGTGGCTTTTACAAAATAGCTAATTCCATAATGAAAATGGTGGAATGCAATTAAGATTTTCCAAACAAGTTCTCTCAAGCAAAATGGGGTATTCAACATGAGACATAGAAGAAACACACAACTATACAGAGTTTACATAATTATGACAGCATTTTCACTAATAGATAGAGCTGTAGTTATGTAAGATATAAGTAGAAAGATGAAAATAAGAGACTATATATAGTGTTTAGTAAAAACTTATTAAAGATCACCCATGGCCTCATCTATTGTTGTATCAGCAGTGTTGTCCAAGTTGGCCCTGCAACTTGTTGCAACAGAATATGTGGTAGACTTGAACAAACTCTTGGAATGATGAGGAAGGGAGTTAGCATCAATGGATTGGTTTGCATGCTTCTTTACAGTCTCTTGTTGTATGGTTTCAAATAGCAACCATCTTGCTCATTTCAATTCACCATGTAAGTGTTGGAAAGGACAAGAAATCAACACATTCAACCATTTTTTTGTGACTTTTGGAGCTGGTGAAGGCACTTTGTTTGCTTGTGCAGCAGATTTATGTAAGGTTAACAAGATGCCGGTGATTTTTCATTCTTGAGATTGGGCTTCCATGAGTTTAGTAAGTTGGCAAGGACAGAATTGGTAGTGGAGCAGGTTTGTATCGTCTTGTCCCTGTTTTCAGACCTAGGAGTTTGACTTTAGGAGTGAGATGGAGGGATTGTAATATTGATTGACAAAGACATTGGGGGTAAACTGCTAGTATGTGGAGATAGGGCAGCATTGAGGATGGTGAAGCTGCTAATTGCTTTTAGCTGCTTGTTAAGGGTCTTTGACAGGAGGAAGGATATGTTCCTTAGTTGAGAAACTATAAGGATGGTTGTAGTCGCTCTCATTCCTTCCACTAGTGAATGTAGGATTAATATGCTCATGTAGAATTGCAGGAACAATGCTTCTTAAATTTAAGTGGAAAGCTTTGAGTTTAGGGAATGCAGCATGGGCAGCCTTCTCATCATCCACATGTATCAGCTGATTGTTCTTTGTGACATTTTGAGGCTTGTTCTGAGCAGCCATGGTTTATATTTCATTGAGAGATTAAGTCTTTTTCTTGTGGTGACTTTGAGAGGAGCAGTAGGAGGGTGTAAGCATTTGCACGTAGAATAAGGTATCCTCCCATTTATAGATTTTTATAAAATTCTATTGCTAATCTTTTTCATTTTGGAGAAAATTATATTTACAAAAGCTATTATATCCAATTGTGAATTCCTTTTGGGATGGTGGCAAGCTTGACAATGTATTTGTGAACCTTGTAATGTCATCTCTAACAACTAATTTCTCTTTGTTTACATTATTGCTTTGATTATTCTTTTTTACAAGGCATTCAAAATATATAATAGGATCAAGTTGATCAACCATAGCATGATCATTTTGATCTCTGTCTTTATGCTTACTGCAATAAATAAGGACCTTATCATCATTCTCAACTAAGTCACAAGGTTCGAATTCGAGTTCGAGTTCAGCAACATTGAAATTCAGATGAAGTTCGGGCAAGGAAAAAATTCAAAAAAAAAAATCGACATTATGTAATTTTTTTTTAAAATATAAGTAATATATCCACAAAATTGTGTAAATAGTTTAACATTGATTTTATAAATATATATTATATAAAATAAAAATATATCATAGAACAATATAAAGTTATATTATTATATGTTGATGTTATTGCAGCTTCGGGCTTCATACTTCCTTATTTATTTGTGATTATTTAATGGCAACATATCTCTAAGATGGCCGACCTCCTTTGTAATTATTTTTATGGTGGTCGACCTTGTCCTTGAAAAGGTGCGGCCCCTCTAAGCAACATGTATATATAGGTCACTTTCTCTCATTTGTGTATCAAGCAAGTTCGATCTCCTTCTCCATTAAGTGCGAGTTCTTCAAGAAGAGTAGTGCGAATTCATTTAGGAGCAGATTGTGAAGTCTCTTAAGTGCAGATTAAAAGAGCAGACTATTAGTTTGTCTTACAGCGATTGCTGGTGCTGATTATTGGCCTTGTGTGTGGCCTCATTGTAAAGTGACTTGTTGCCATTGCTTATATATATAACAGATATATTTATTGCTGGGTTTTTCTCCCTCAAGAGGAGGGTTTGCCCAGGGTATCTGCTGTGTTATTGTGTCTGATTTTGAATTTAATTTTCTGTGCATTAAATCTGATCATAAAATTAACAGGGTATCAGAGCGGGTTTGAAGATCTTGATCAGATTTAGTCTTACAACCATACTCTTTATTCTTCTCATGTTTGTTCACTTCTATCTCTTCGTCAAGATGGTGAACGGTCTCCAGATTGAGGATAGACTTGAGGGAGCATCTAATTTCACATCTTGGAGATTCAAAATTATGCTCTCCTTGGAAGAAAGTGAATTGGCTGAGTTCGTGGAGAGCAAAGTTTCCGAGCCTACGGATGAGGAAGAGAAGGTTCAGTGGAAGAAGAAAGACACTAAGGCAAAGAAGATGTTAGTTGATTCCATAAAGGATCACATTGTTCGCATCATCTCTAAGATGAAGACGGCAAGGGAGATGTTTAAGTCTTTGGAGGAAATGTATGAGATCAACAACACAAGCCGTGCACTTGCATTGAAGCAGCAACTTCATCATGTGAAGATGGCGGAAGGAAAATCTGTCATCACTTACTTCATGAAGATTTCTGAATATAGAGATCAGCTCTCTACTATTGGTCATTTTGTTGATGTCAAGGGTTTGACCATGCTTGCCCTTAATGGTCTTCCTTCATCTTGGGAGTCTTACATTCAAGGAATCAATGCGAGATCGAAACTTCCCAAGTTTGATTGTTTGAGGGCGGACTGTATTCAAGAAGAGTCTAGGTTGGCTGCGAGAGGTATTGGTTGAAGCTCTACAAATGAAGACATTCATGTTCTTTCTACTCAATCCTCGAAGAAGAAAGGAAAAGGAGGAAAGAAAGGATACTTCAAGAGGACTAGAGATAAAGGGTTAGATGGTGCTCTTGCATTCAAGAAGAAGAAGATCTATCTTGCATTTAATGTTTTCGTTGTGACAAGTTTGGTCACTATGCAAAGGATTGCCCCACCAGGCCTAATCAACATGCTTCATTTGTGGATGTGGATGAGATCTCTCCTCAAAAGGATTCTAGGGAATTTCTATTCTAAGCCATGGGCTTGTGATCAAGCTGTGAAGGTTGTGTGCTGATCTGTACGCAAGAGCAACGTATCTTATTGCGTCCAGTATTTGCATCCATCAAAATATTTAAAGAGATAAGTATTCTTTGTTTGCTGAGTTATATCATTTAGTTGGATCTTGTAATTAGTAAAGAGAGATAGTGGTTTCTCTTGAATCGTGTTCTCTAGCATAAGATCCTTTGAAAATTTCATTTATTGCAAGTTATTTCATGCTAGTTTTGAAGATTTCTGAGTGTAACTCTGAAATAAAAAGAGAATTGCAATTTCGATGGTGATTAGTTGGTCACATCGATATCATTCTCTTTTGCATGAACTGTGATAGAGCCTTGAACTCTTGGAGAGAGTTGGTTCTACATGATAACTACATAATGCATTCAAGAAATCTGTAGTTGTGCAAATTGTCTTTTGTTGTGCTGAGTTTCGCACTCTCGAGAGGAGTAAAAGATGGAAGAAAGAGTTATATTTGAATTCAATTAAAGTTAAGTTCTTTATCCCTTCATTCTAATTTTTTGATATTTGCTCATATTTCTCTTAGAGGTTGATTTCTTTATTTATTGTTCATAAACTCTTATGTGTTCATGCTATATCTTGAGATAGTAAACCTTGTATGATTCTAGCCTTGATATTTCTTTGGATAGTTATAAACTGCTAGTAATCTCTCTCTAAAATGCTTTCAGGATAGTTCTAGGAGCAAGAAGGCGATGAGAGATTGCTTAGTGATGAAAAGTTTGAGGCATCTTGTGAGGAAGTCATGCTGACCAAAGAAATGATCAAGCGTGAAGTTACAACTTGCAGCCATGGGACTGAGTTGGTGGCTAGAGGGAATCCACTTCCAAAAGTCTTCTTTGCAATCTCTGAGGCAGGGATCAAGAGGGAGTTCTGTGACTCACTGAGAAGAAGTGGAGGTTGCAGTGTTAAAAGGCCAAGTGTTAAATCTTTGAAAGACCTCTTCAGCTGCTGAGATCATAATTGCTCAAGACTGTCATCTGGATTTGATATTGGTAGCTCCGCAAACCTATTCAGAATAGAGTGATTTGCAATGAGGTCGAGGAGGTCAACCTTGAACTCTTTTCAGTACAAGAAGTGTGCATTGGAAAAACATTTATCTAAGGCAAGCGTTGCAGGCAATCTTGGACGATGAGGTCAGAAGGTTGATGCTAGTACTTGAAGATTCAAAGGGAGTCTCCTGAACCTGAAGAAAATGTTTAAGGAGTCTGCAACTTGTTTAGATCTGGTGGATTCTTTATATGCACAATTGATTGGATCGTTGATGTATCTAGTCAATACTAGACTGGATATTTGCTATGTAGTGAGTGCACTTAGTTAGTTCATGTGTGAACTAAGGAAAATACATCTAGTTGCAGTAAAGCATATCCTGAGATACTTGCGTGGCACAGTGGGGTATGGCTTGAGATATTCTTCTGGTGTGGACTTACAGCTGCATGGATATACTAATTCTAATTGGGCAGTGTGTGTCACTGATCGGAAGAGCACCTCTGGATGTTGTTTCAGTTTGGGGTCTGCGATGATATCCTGGTGTAGCAGGAAGTAGTCTTTTGTGGCACTAAGTACAACAAAGGCCGAGTATATTGTAGCTAGTGTGGCAGCTTGAGAAGCAGTGTGGCTTCGGAAGCTCCTTGCAGGATTGTTTGGACAATCAATGGAGCCTACTATCATTCATTATGATAACCAGAGCTGTGTGAAGCTTTCTGTCAACCCTGTGTTTCATGACATAACTAAACATGTTGAGATCAAATACCACTATATCAAAGATATAGTATTGAGGAAAGCGATTCAGTTGAAGTATATCATCACTGATGAGTAGACGACATTCTCACCAAGCCTTTTTCCAGGATAAAGATTGTGTACGTTCGAGACAAGCTTGGTATGGTGGAGAATGAAGCCCTAGTATATCATCACTGATGCTGAGACTCCTTCTCAGCTAGGGCTTCCTTCCCCATTTTGATCACCCAAATCCTAGTATGGGCAAATTGAAACTAGGTGGCAAATTGTAACGAATTTCAAATAAAAATTTCATATTCGATAAAATTCGAACTCCATGCTTGAAGTTCGCCGAACCTTGTGACTTAGATTCTCAATGATAGGGATCCATTGAGCCACGAATCTTGAGAGTTCACTGATATGTAATTACTCCATTTTTACTTGTATGCTTTTTTGAGCTTTTGGCCAATTTTTTAGTTTTCCCTTAAGCTTCTAGGTGAGCTAGGGAGAACTCCAAAGTTCTTGGAGAGCAAAGGTTCAACCTTTCTTGGTTTTCGTTGTTGGTATTGAGTTCAGTGGGTGTCTTGGATTGTAGTGACACTTTCAAAAGTGTTTTTGGTCTCTTGGGATGTTCTCCAAACTTCTTGGATAGCACGTCTATTTTTAGTAAGTCTTCAAATTGGCACTTGTCATCATCCCTTAGCTTTAGTTACATCTTGACATGATTAGAATTGGCTTTTGAAGCCTTGGTGTTACATCCCAAATTGTGACGTTACAATTTACCATTACTAGATAGAGTAAATGTGAATTCTGGAGGTAAATTAATGATGCTTGTACCTTGTTTTCAATATGAATGTTGTTTCATTGATGTTATTCTTGGTGAAATACTGCATAAAGGAGAATAGAAGGTTATTGATTTGTGAATAATCTAACTTTTGAAATGTTTCATGTATTCTGCTTTGTTTTGAGCATATGACTCCCGTTGTCGTGGCATGGTGTGCAGGTAAGAGGACCAATCCTCCAGGTAGAGGAGAGATATCACTCAGGGAGGAACTTGGTCGGGTAAATAGTAACGAGTACTAATTGGGCATGCACACACATTTTATAGACTGAGTAAGCTAAGTCAATTGTTGAGTTAAGGGTAAGTCATCCGTAGGCTTGTTTATTATCATTAGGAGTCGTATCTACTTCTGAATGTGTGAATAAGTGATGCTTGCCAGTATAATCTTATGAGGAATAATGTTTCTAGTTAGAGGTGGGCATGTGTATATGTATATATACAAATACGATATGTACAAGTGTCCATAAGTAAATTCATGTTGATACAACGTATGAGAGTAGATGGATATGCCATACGTGTGCATCGATATAAGTGTATTTATGAATACTTATACATAAAGGAGATATACAAGTAAATATACATGTATACATACCCACAACTAACCAGTTGTATATATATGAAAATGAATATATATTATGATGATATTGCCTCGAAATTTACATATACACATATATATACATATACATGATTACGTATAGTGAAAGTATGCTGACTGGCTCGCAGTATACGTACGTATAATTTAAAATGTATATGTATATACATGTATAGATGTAAAGGTAAATATATTTGTATATTTAATATTATATTAAGTTTGTATATAATATAGTCTTTACAAAATATAAATATGCATACGAGATTATTTAAATTATTAATTTAAATAATTATTCATAAATATATAATGTAAATTAAAACTATATTATATAAATATTTTAATATAATAAAATATATATATAGATATATTTTATAAAATAGATTTGAAAATCAAATGAAATTTAAATCAGCATTTTATTAAATATTCATTAGAGAAATGAAACTAAATCACGAATTTGGAAAATGACGTTTTTCTCTAAAAATGAATATTTCTTTGAAATCGAATTATTTTGACTTCTATATTGAATCAAATATCATTGTCAAATGCGTCAAGATTCAAATATTTCCTGTTGAACTATATTGAAGTTGTAAAGAGTAAAATAAATACGAAATGTGAGTTCATGCCGTTAAAAATGGCGGAAGAAGTAAAAACGCGCAGGAAGAATCGCGCGACTAGGGCCAAGCAACTGAAAACGGCCGAGTAAATTCGTGCATAGATAAAATGGAGATGTGGACACCATTCAACCTGGGAAATAGTCTTGTATTAATTCGTCACTTATCCCTACCTGTTGAATCGCGCCAATATCAGAAGGTGTCACGATTTTGTGAATTGGACATGCGTGAAATGAAAATACCTCATTGCTATCAGTTAATGGAGGTCGAAATCTTCTCCATAGAGCGACACATTTCTCCTTTGAAGCGTTCCAAGCCCCGTTGGCAGCACAAACGCCATGAAAAGGGGAAATGGTTAAGTTTTCTAACACTATATAAAGCCTACGAATGATCACTCATAACACACGAGAAAATAGAAATCAGAAGTTTGTTTCTGTTCTTTCAAGAGTGAGAGTTGTATCAGTTGAGAAGGCAATTATCAATTTGAGAGCATAGTTTGAGTATTCACCATTTGTTAAGGAAGTCGTTAGTCTGCTAGGGGAGTATTCTGTAGTGTTGAAAGAAGCATTCTTAGTGTTTGAGAACAGCAGCATGAAACTGTCAATAGCTGAGCTAGGAATTCACTAACACAGTCAGCTAGAAGTCCTGTTGGTGGTAGACTGGAGAAGAAGCATTCTTTTATTTCAACCAACTGAGGGAAGCTCGTATCAGGCATGTTAATTCTTGTCTTAATTATGCTTACGGCTGTTTCTGTGTTCAAAACTTAGTTTGTTTCATGTCTTTTGATTATAATGAATAGAGAGAGAAGATTGGTGTTCTTTGAAATAAATATCTAAAGGATAAATGTTTATCAGCAAAAGATAATTTGTGAAATAGGATGATTTTTGCACGTTCTCTTCTATTAGTTTTGCATTCATTAGTGTACGGATTACACTAGGCATCGAAAAGAAAACTGCATAAATTGTATTGACTCCATATATGGAGTATATGCTTGTACATAGCTAGTAAATACTAGGAATGAATCGAGAGCATTTAATAAGCTACAAGTTACAACTAGATACTAGTTAACTTAGTCAAGTTAATGAATCTCCTAGGATGAGAGTATCCTGTATGAGGGAGTTGGTTGTAGGTTCTAATTAAAATGATCTCCATTCTAGTAGTTAGATTGTTGTAGGAAGTCTAGGGTACGGATTACCCCGATAGACCAACCTACGCGTAGTGTAAGAAAGCCTTAATGCAAATCGGCCCTAAGTAGTGCATATGATAAATGACCTTCATTCGAAGTACTGAATGATAATACTTTGGCCAAAGTAGTGAAATGTACAACATTCACTTAGGTGTGAAATAGTTGAGACTACACTGTCAGTTCATTGTGATCCCGAAGTACATACTAGTTCAAGAGATGCCGTATGCACAGGACCTAGTTATGTAGGAACACAACACTATGCTCAATTGGTAATCGTTAAAGGATACCCTACCAATCTCTTCTTCGAAGGGAGGGCCATCTATCTAACGATAGGTGTGCGGGGGACCGCATTATAAGTCCGTGGTTGGCGGAAAAGCGCCCGAGTGATGTTTCTTCTCTTCAGCAAGCAGCCGATGTACCAAGATTTGAAAGGACGGACTCCTGGACCTTCTTACTACTATTTGTTCTAAAGCTCATTGGAGCTATGTTAGTTAAGGTATGTATTCTTGTTTCATGTATTTGTGAAGTTATTACATTGAAATGGAATCCTTGTTGTATATTAATATAGCAACATGTTCATGTATTATCAATAAAGAAAAGGAAAATTTTTATTGCAATGTCATGATAACATGTTTACATTCTTGAAGGATGCAAATTATGAAAATTTTAATTTTACCGAAGGGTCGGACTGTTACACTTGGCAGTGCTTTCTACAACTTGGGTGGAGTATTTAAAATATACACTTAAGCTTATAATGTTAAATGTTAAAATATTTGCTAAGTGTTATATTTTATTGAAGTGAATTTTGCATGTAATGAATTATTTAATTCGAAAATGCAAAAAAATACTTTTTTAGATAAAAACAAAAAGAATCTTTTTCAAAAAAAGGAAAAAATACTTTTCGAAAAAAACAACAAAAAAACAAAAATGCGGTATTTCAAAAAAGCAATGAAAATAAAAAAAAGTGTTTTCTTGAAAAAGCAACGAAAAATCTATAAAAAGAGGTTTAGGGTTCTCATTTCTCATATGTTGAAGATTTCTCACATTGTTATGTTGTCAGATTGAACTTGCAAGTTCTTCCATAATCTTTGAGGACGAAAACCCTCATTGGGTTTCTAGTTTCGGATTTGAGAGATAATCCCTAGCTAGATTGGAGCAATTTTATTTCACAGACAACCATTTTGCTTCAAATGGAGTTTCAGTTTTGGATGTTCCTCAAATGAAGATCTATTAAGTGTTTTGAGGTGTGTTGGGTGGAGTTTGAAGGGAGTTTTCTAGTATTTGCTTGTGGGTGTGTTTGTATGCTCCTTTTCTGAGTTTCCTGAGCATCAATAGCAGTGTATCAGTTCTGATTTGTCCAAAGTACAACAGTAAAAGGGGTGTTTTCAGACCTGTACCAACCTTCTAATTCATCCATTTAAGGTATCACATTGTTATTTCATAGTTGGGTAATTGGGTACATGTTATTTGACACTATTGTGGGGTGTTTCAGTAGTTCTTTACATCAACATTTTATATCAGCAGCCAATCCTCTTATTTTGGTGTTCACAATGCATATGTGATCACCTTGTAATGCTTCAGATGGTTATACTGCTGAAAGCTTCAATTTCTATTAACTTTATTTTGTAAGCACTGGATGGTAGTACCACCAGTGGGTTTGAATTTGTTATTGCTGATGTACTTACTCCATTGAACAAGTGGTAATATTGTAATTGTTCACCACTGGATAAGTAAAGAAGTTGTTTTCATCTTCAAGTACTGTATAAGCTTTCCCACTAAATAAGTGGATGGTTATTTCTTTTAGTATTGTTTGTGCACTCCATTGGATAAGTATTGGCTGGCTTGCTACCTAGTGTTGTACTTTCAATTGATGACTTGGTTTAATTGTAATTTGGAACACTATATGTTATCACCTTGCCCATACTAGGATTTGGGTGATCAGAATGGGGAAGGAAGTTGATTTGCATCTCTATTTCTGTTAATATTTAAAAAAAATAAAAAAAATCTAGGGTGGCTATTACATTAAGTGGATAGAGTGTAATAGGATCAAAGAGGAGGTTGGAGGGATTTTTCCTTCTTCAACTAGCTTCTTGTTAAAAAATGGTACTTTGCATAAGAAGCACTAGTTTTTCATTTGTGTCTCTTTTTGGAGCAAGGGGCTTGGCAGTTTCATGTTTTAATCTTGTAGATAGTTGAGTATGTCTCTATCCACAAACTTGGAGGTTTGTAACTATGGATGATTGAGTGTGTCTCGATTCATAGATGGATTGATGGTGTTGCTGTGGATAGTTGAGTATGTTCTTATTTACGTATAGACTGGTGTTCTTGTGGATAGTTGAGTATGTTCTTATTTACATATAGACTGGTGTTCTTGTGGATAGTTGAGTATGTCTTGATTTAGAAGAGGAGTGGTGTACTTGTGGATAGTTGAGTATGTCTTGATTCACATGTAGGGTGGTGTTCATGTGGATAGTTGAGTATGTCTTGATTTAGAAGAGGTGTGGTGTACTTGTGGATAGTTGAGTATATGTTGATTCTTAGGTATTGTTGGGTAGTTAGGACATTTATTGACATGACCAGTTTGGTGTGTTTTGGACGTGAAGAGATTTGATGGAATCATTTCATCAAATTTTTGAATAATCCATTGTATTCAATTCATGTAGTGTTTTGTCCTTTGTTTAGATTGATGTAATAAAGAGGGAACATTGAAATTTATACTACTTTATATATTATAGATTTAGATAAATAAATAAATAAATAGGTGTTAATTTAATAGTTAATAATGAAATAATGTTAACTAGAGGGATTTTTTGTATGAAGATTTACATAAAGTAGTTGTAATCATCTATAGATTCGGACTCATAGAGTACTCAACAAGCCAAATTTTTTTGACGTAGAGAGTACTGAGCAACTTAAAAAACATTTATATTTTTGGAAAAAAACAAATTTTATGCAAAATACAACTACAAAATGTATTAAATGAGTTTGGTGAGGGTCTAGGTGCAACACTGCCAATGAGGTTTGGGGGAAGCACCTTTGGCATATCCTTTGTTGCGATACAAGGCAGGGTCGAGAGGCAGAGCCCTCACCATGAAGCCCAAATGAAGACCTTGAAAATCACGTAGACCTTCATTGCACACCATTTTTCACAATTGTTTCAAAGGAAAAAATAATGCTTATAAAGCCAAAAAGAAGAGTTTTTGGAGTGTTCAACCCTCTTTTTTTTTGCAATTTTAATGTGTTGTTGGCGCAACAAGTCAAGTGAAAAAATTCACTGCGTTTTTCCAATTACTCGACAAAAAGCCTTGGTGAATAAACCTTGTGAGTACTTTTGAAACAAAAAAAATTGCCAAATTTGTGAACTATAATTGTACAAAGATACAAAATTTTATAAGCCACTATAAATAATGTAAAAATCAATGAATAGATCCTGAAGAATCAGGATATAATTTACTATTATTCTCTACAGAATATAATTTAGATTTACAATACGTGTGCTGAATCAGTTTCAACACTATTGATAGTGGTCAGTTCCCTTTGGAGGACAAGATGCAAAAGCTACTTTTCAAGAAGATTCTCAGGCAAGAGATGGCTTTGATTTTGGCTAAGTTTGAATGGTTTCGGAGGGATGCAAATTCTTTGTCAATTGGAATGCAGGTGCAGGCGCTTTCTTTCCTTACCTATGTAGTAAGAGATTCCTTGTACTTATAACACTCAAATGATGCACATCATTTGTTTTCTTGCGTGATTTAAGATGTATCTCTTCTTAAAATAAAAAGTTCCTAGTTTCTTTGGCTCGTGTGATAAGGTATCATTAATTAGGGAATATGGTTTGGCAGAGTTAGATTGGACTAAAATGGGACTTATTATGCATGCTAAGACGATTCTGACCTACTGATTAAGATAGTAACAAAAATCATATTGTGGAATATTTTTACTTAAAAAGTGTAACCTGAAATAATATGGAAGCCATAGCATCTTCTTACAGATAAGCATGAAAAAATACAGTATATTTTTTGGTTTCCATGGTTGCAATAGAAAATGGTGCACTAGGCTGTAAAGGGATTACTCAACAAGAACATCAGAATCGAGCAAATGGGAGAATATAAATGATGGAAATCGGGTGCTAGCCTTCCTGCCGCGTTGGGCTCATTCAATGGGAGATTTTGGAGTACTGCCATTGTCAGATTCGTTCTCGATAGGCGACCTGGCCTGACTACTATATTCTTTTGGCATAAATCCATTGGATTAGATAGGATTAGTACTTGCTATTCAGGTGAGGCAAAGACTTAAGATCGCTTTCTAAACGATCCAACAAAGGGCCACATATATTATAAAACAAGTTTCCTACTCAAGAGTTGCGGCTTACAGAGCATGAAAGGTTTGCTGGTAAGAAATAGGCGGAAACCCATAAATTCAATTTTTGTAATAAGATCTTGAATGTTTGCAAAACTGTTTTAACCTCATTTCTCATTAAGGTAGCCAATTTGCTGCAAAACCCCAACTAATATGAAGGGTGAATGAATGGAACTTTTTTTCTGAAGTGAATTTCATATATCGAGAAGAAATTTATTGTCAGTACAGCTTCCATTTATGAAAGTGGGATGCCATTTTTACAATTTCAATGATATTATGAACCATGTGAAAATTTGTCACAGGCATGCAATTCTATAACATGGCACCATTGAGAATATTACTCATTGTTTGTTTTAGTGTTCTGGCGGACCAAGAAAGTTATGTTTACATTGACTACGCTTCCTTATATTAAAATCTAAAGCATTTGGGCAAGAAGGCTTAAAATTTTGAGACTTATGACTGTTGGATATTTTATTTGAAAACTCTTATAAAGTTGTGCAAATTTCCAAACGTGAAAGGTGCATATTCAATCCAAAGAGCTTGGAGTGCATGCACACCATCCCGTAAAATATTTCTGTAATCTCTTCCTTTTAGTTGGAGTGTCATTGTTCTGCGTTGATACGTGTGGGCTGGAAAAGCTGTGAGAGTTTTCAAGTTAATTTATTTTCGATGATCTAAGTTGTTGACTAGTTATCCACAATTCACTCTCCACATGATAAGACTAATTGAGAGTACGCCCAGAACAGATTAATAGTCGAGGGAATTTTTTACTTCCTAAATATTTGTAAGAAATTACTTTGGTTTTTGCATGTACTCCTATTGTTGACTTGGCTCTGTAAATTTCATCATCTAGTAACACCCACATATTACAGAGCTTTCTATGTACGAACAAGCAAAAATTAGTGTTATTCTTGATTAGCATACCTTGAATGATTCCTAAAATTTTCAATTTCCTCAAGTGTCTCTGGTAGCTGCTTACCGTAGTATTCTTTGGTTGCTTTATTCCCAGTCGTGTCAATAACAACATCAAGTGTATTGGAGATCCATGAAGAGAATTTTGACATCAATGCAAGGTTCGATGTGTTATGGAGGATAATAAAATGATTTAAATCCCTTGAAGAATTTAGTCTTGCAAGAAAATAACAAGTTTCATGAAAACCACACCTATATTTCAGATTGTATTCCCTGCTAAAGCCCCTTTTGCCGCATGTGGGTCCTAATTGCAATTACCCATTCTGTCTTGCCTTAAAGTTGACATAAAAATAGGGAATCCATCCATTATAATACATTTGAGAACATGCATTTTAGTTAATGATAATATTCTGAATTTGGGTTCTATGGAGTTGTTATAGGAACTATTTTTGTGGAGTAAGAATAAAATATAATCTTGTGCAATAAGAGTCCCAATTTTTTAGATTTTAAGTTTAATCAGGTGTCTTTAGATTGGGGCTGAAGTTTTCCTCACCCATTTCTGAAAATTTTGCTGTCATATTATTTATCTATAATTTTTTAAGTTTAACTGTATAATTGTAGACTTATTCGTTGTTGCTAAAAGATAAGCAAGAGACCATCAACTTCCTCAAAATTTGAAGTTCAAAATTTTAAACTTATCTATGTTTAAACTTTTTAGGATTCCTATACTGAATTTAACCCTTCGCTTCTACACTAGCATCGATTAAAAGTCGTAAAATGCCAGGCAGTGCAAGATGAGAATTTCTTATCTTAGAAATGATATTATTTTTTTATGGTTAATGACTTGAGATATCGAAGATGATATATTTTTTGATTTAATCCAATGGAATATTGATACTAACCTTTTAAACTTATTGGATTTGTCATGCAGGAATGAGACAACCCAAATCTTCATAGAGAATGTTGCTGACACAAACAAGTTTTGACTCGTGAAAGACAGAATCTCTTGCATTTGATCAAGTCTTATGCATGCAACGATCTTACAATTCAATTGTTGGGAGCCCTTCAAAGGTGGAAGATTGATTGAAATGGGGTGGTTTTAATGAAATTTAAATATAAATTCGTGTCAAAAGTTTAAATTCTATTTTTCCTTGTAGATCATTTTTCTATTTGCTGTAGAATTATACTTTTTCAGAGCTCATAAACGGAAGAACTAGTGTTCCTTGTTTAATTATTTAGTCCTGTTCTTTTGTCTATGGCAGATTTTCTTGGGTGCTTTGAATACAATTTTGTACATAGTTTATCCTTCTGCTTTTCGTTAGAACAAGCGTCATTCTCATGGTGGCGCTCGCTTTGTATTGACTATGATTTGGGACAGCTTGCAGGGTCATATTATATAATTTATATTTTGTTCTGTCAACAATATAAAAAATCCATCTTTCTGTTTGTAGCTCAATAAAAAATAAGAGACGCTTCACATCATGGTTCTCTTATGTTATAGTATAGTGAATTTTGTTGTGTCTAATAAATTGAATGAATTTTATTAAGACTTAATTCGATTTACTAAATTAAATGTATTGGAATAGACATGTACTTAATAAACAAAAAAAATTAAAAATACTGATTATTCCCAACATGAACCAACAGAAAGATAAATGACATGTTTACAATTATTTAATAGACTATAGAATTGTTGCTGAATTTTTTTAATTCTATATGTTCATTGACTAAACTAATAAAAAAAGTGAATGCATTATATACTTCATTAAAACTAGATATAAAATAGATTAAAAATATATAATTTTTCATTACACTTTATTAAGTATTACTTTTTTATTATTAATTTTAAAATTATTTTAAATTAATAGATGTAGATTTTATTTATTTTGTTAATTATTTTAATCACAATATCACATTTTCTCTATTTTATCTTTTTAATGAATTAAAATTGACTTAAATATGATAAAAATAAATTGTATTCATTGGTCCACAACTCTTAAAAGAAAAATAATGTCATTATCAAATAGGGCAATACATAAAATAAAAAAGGTGACTTGAAATTAAGTTTGCACTATCAATTTTTTTTAATAGTCAAATTGAAAAAAGTTAAAAGATCCCATAGCTTATGTAACACTAATAATACTATTCACAACTATCATGCAATATAATTATAGATAAATTAATTTTGATATTTTAAAATAATTTGAGAAAAAAACATACATTAAGAAATTTTGTCAAATTGTTTTAATTCTATCATCTCATTGGTTCTTTTGACATTGACTAATAAAACCTAGCAAATGCATTAGTATTCTTGTGGCAATAAGACTAATATACAATGATAAATTTTATAAATTTTGATTTAACTATTTATATTATAATATTATTATTATTATATAATTACGTCGAAGGCGTATCTTTATTTGAGTTTTACAAGCTCATTTTGCTTGTGGATGGTTGACAACCCACGATAGGGCTTGCAAGACAGTTAATTGCTTCCCAACCGTTTATCCTCTTCATAGCTAGGGACATTAAATTTGTTCAACAAATATCTTCCAGGTTGCTTGAGTCATCATGGTCATCGCACGTTGATTGATTAAATGCGAAGATTTTCAAAATCTTAGCCCTTCCCATTTTCCTCTTAGATTCACAAGTATTTGTCAGCTCCATTATGCCCTATTTGCAACATTTAATATATTCTCCTGTTCGTCGCTATAGACACGTTTGCTATTGTACGAGACTCCTCCCATCGTTGACCTCCTGCTCAACTTCGATTCCCTGTAAGATGCCATAATGTTAAAACCTAAACGTGCTCATTATTAGGATCTTCGCCGTAAATTTCATTTTTTATAATAAACATACTGAAACTCTCGTTGAAACCTTATTTTTAGGGTGCACCTCACCAAATTGGAGGAGTGAAAGGTCAATACCAACAAGGAAGAGTTTGGAGGAGCATGTACTAAAAGTGGCGGGGAAAGCAGTAAAAGTGGTGACTAACTTCTGACAAGAGTTAACTGGTAGGTTGAATTGTCATAATTGTCAATAAGTTAATTTATCACGAACATTTTTTTGTGGCCTTTCTCAAGATATGTTCTTTGTTTGGGTGTCTTTTAAAATGTAGATTTGCAAAAATGCCTCAGATTTGTTTGGGTGGCCTTTCTCAAGACGTGGGGTGCGAATATGTTTGTGATTTTTATGCTTTTGTAGTTTCTTTAAGGGTTTAAGTGCTTGCTAATGGAAGGTTTGTGATTTTTATTTTTGTTCATGTAATTTGTGTGTATACATAGGCATGTTGTGCTTCCGCCTTGCACTTCAAAACTTCTTTCGAAGAATAATGGCTTGGTTTTTTGTTAATTTTGTGGTACATTTGGAATGGTTGGTTTTATGTTGATTTTGGGTTTTTGTGCTATTCAAGCTGTTTGAATGTATGAATTATTGGGTTTAGGGTTTACACAACTTGAGCTAAGAGTGTATTAGTTTCTGCCATAAAATATCCCTTCAATTTTTTTTTGCAAAGGAACAATAGACCGCAACTTGTAATGGCCTGCATGATTGCATCTTGCTAGCAATTGATAGGAAACTTGTTTCTGTTCTACGCTCTGGTCATCTTACAAAGTCTAGGGTTTGGGGGTGATGCTTCACTTTATTCTGCAATTAAGACGAGCAGTTATTACACTTGGTGCTATTGTGTCGATTTGTACAGTTGATCGTTTGGGAAGGAGGTTTCTGTTCATGCTATTATATGCCATGTAAGTCAAACCCAAAAAAAAAATCTTCTTTGGGAAAAAACAATTATAGAAAATTTTCATCTATGTTTGCATTCACTCTACCTGAGGATTATCACAATGCTTTATTGTAATATGTCAAGTGGCATTTAAAATTTCTTATCTCCTGCTACCTAATGCTCAAATTCCTCTTCCCAAAAATAAAGGCTGTAGAATCATATTTTTTTAGATGCAAAATCTTGGAACTTTTAGCAACATTTTTACAACATTTGAAACTTACTGTTACTCTTTAACACTTTAACCAGACTATTTTCAGGAAGCTTGTTTTTACCATATTTTTTTTCCTCCTTTTGACTCCCAAACTCTTATTATCTTTCAAAGGCCACAACAAATTTTTCTCGAAGTAGACAATTTTGTAATATCTAGGTTTAAAAAATAAGCTAAAATTCATCACAAAAATATTTTGTCCCTTCTTTAAAGCTATTAACAAAAACATAATCAAATTTTGTTTGATAGATTGATACATTTTGTAGTTTATGTTATGTTGTGCAACATTTTGATAACTCAGTGTAGTAGGATATATTGTTTGCACAAATAAATGACTTTTATATAATTCTTTCAATCCACTTGCAAAAACTCTCCAATCTGTGTGTATTGGTTTTTTATTTTTGCATAATATATCTGATGCTGAACTTTCTCTACTAAAATATTATTTATCTTGAACCTCTCAAATTGTAATTTAAAGTTCAACTAGGAAAATTGCAAAAATCTAGTTTTCAGTAGAATTGAGTACAAATAGATTTATTATTAATATATTTTAGGATAGGTGAATTGATGAGGGAAAACACATATGATAGCATCAACTAGTAAATCTATTTTAGGATAAGTGAATTGATGAGGGAAAAAACGTACGATAGCATTAGTTTACACAAAAGCAATAGCCTGCTTTATATTACTTAAATGTAAAAACACCAGCATAAAACTCTTTGGTGTACCCATTGCACACAAAGGTGCGATTGCTAGTTCTATTCAAACTTTCACACAACAAATGCTATCAACTTTGATCTTGCATTTTTCTCCACCAAAGCTATAAAGAAGGTTTGGAATAGTAGACTTTGTGAGCAAGGGTATTTTATATTTATTTTAAAAATAAATTTAAATTGCTTGAAGGACAAATACAGAGTTTAGGTTTGGAAAATTATTGATTGTAAATTATTTTGTCTATTAGCTAGTACTTAGTATTTTAAATCAATAAAGAGATGTAAAATTTGAGAGGGAAAAATGTAAAGTTCAAAATCATACAAATTGTGAAAAAAATATATTGAAAAAGGATGAGCAAGTTTTTATAATTTTGACAAATATTATATTGTTAAAGATATTTGGATAAAGAAAACTTTCTCCCAAAAATATTAGTGTGTTGCTAGTTCTTAGGTGAGATTGATTCTCTATATCGAGTTAACACAAATTAAATACTAATTCTTTATGTATCAAAAGCCACTCAATCAACACTAATCCATCACAATAAAATCTCAAGCATCAAATGGGCTAGAAACACTACATTGTAATGTCCCTTAATTGGGATATTCCTAGATTTTTCCTTAAAACCAGAATTTGAACCAAAATAAGAAATATAATACATTTAAGAATATAAATTTACTAATTGAAATGCCCTTTATAAAATATAAATCCTGGTTTATGTCCTACACACAATACTAGTCACTAGAAATTGACATTAGCTCATACAACATGATAATGCGTATGTATGTATGTATGTATGTATGTGTGTATGTATGTATGTATGTGTGTATGTATGTCTGTGTGTATGTATGTATGTATGTGTGTGTATGTATGTATGCATGTATGTATGTATGTATGTATGTCTATGTGTATGCATGTGTGTGTGTGTGTGTGTGTGTGTGTGTGTGTGTGTGTGTGTGTGTGTATGTATGTGTGTGTGTGTGTATGTATGTGTGTGTGTGTGTATGTATGTATGTATGTATGTATGTATGTATGTATGTATGTATGTATGTATGTATGTATGTATGTATGCCTATGTGTGTGTGTATGTATGTCTGTGTGTGTGTGTATGTATGTATGTGTGTGTGTGTATGTATGTATGTGTGTATGTATGTATGTGTGTATGTATGTATGTGTGTATGTATGTATGTATGTGTGTATGTATGTATGTGTGTGTGTTTGTATGTATGTATGTATGTATGTCTGCGTGTATGTCTGTGTGTATGTGTGTATGTCTGTGTGTATGTGTATGTGTATGTGTATGCGTGTATGTATGTGTGTGTGCGTATGTATGCGTGTGTGTGTGTATGTATGTATGTATGTATGTATGTATGTATGTATGTATGTATGTATGTATGTAACCATCATGATATCCATACACATTAGTCACATCAAAATTTTAATTTATCCAATAGCCATTCCAATATGGATTCCCATAATAATCTTATTAAGAATTGGTTGAAACATTTGCAAACTGTAGTCTCAAGGTTGGTTGCCCTTGTACTGCGAGAACATGGAAGGTGGGCTGCCCTTCCATCCCTCAATCCACCTTGGAGGCTAGCCGTCCTCCTTGATAAATCCTATGAGCACTAATAAGCCTCCCAACCCATGAGGCTTAACCCCTTATGGGTGGCATGCTTGATAAGAGCATGAAGACTACCTCCCTTCCACCAAGCTTGGAAGCACACATTTGCCTCCTGACCCATGAGACTTAACCCTCTATGGGTTGTTTACTTGATGGTTGGGTATGTCGGGCCTTCGACTCTCATGAAATTGAAAGGTTGATCAACTTTCCTATTTTGCAATCATTTCTCTAAATTCAAAATAGATTATTATACAAACCTATTCCCATATTCATAGTAAAGGAAGAATCATGATTACTTATAAGGATCAATAATTACTGCAAGCATCATTATTGCATGATCATATATAAATATATCATATATATAATTATTTCTAATTAAATTTAAAACTTACAATAATGACTATCGCATGATCATAAATATATATTTATAATTATATTTAAAACTTACTTCCAAAATATATTCTTGTTAATAAATCCAATAGATCTCTTATAATTTTTTTATCCTTATTTCTCTTGTTTCCAATTTGCTTGATGACCCCAATGGATTCCTTTTTCCAATGCATTTGTTCTCCCTCTTATACCTTCAAACAAGGAGGGGTCACATCCTTTCATTTAACAAAGGACACATCCTTTTCCCAACAAGTGTCGCCTCTTAACTCTTTTGATTATTAATTATACCTCCTTGTGGATTGTTGCATTAATAATTCCTTTTATTAATTCCCCTCGATCCCTTGTAGAATCTCTACTTAATATATCTTCAGTTGCAGTTATTAGCGATTAACCTAAATTAGGGTGTGAACGTTAATGCCAGAAAGGTTGCGACTTATGGTGTTGGGTGCATATTTTTCACGGGGGCATTGTTGCAAGGTTGTTGTAGGTTTTGTCATTGATGCCAACATAATAGAGATTGTTGTTGGTATTGTCATTGATGTCAGCTGTTGCACCCCAATTGTGTAACTACTATTTACTATTACTATGTAGGGTAAATGTGAATAAGATTTTTATTCTGAAGATGAATAAATTGTGCTTGCACTTTGTTATCAATGCATTATGAATTAATGTTGTTTCATTTAATGTTATGTGAATAAATGCATATATGTGAATGGATGGATATTGATTTGGTATTCTAACTTTGAAGATATATTATATGTAATATATATTTTGTGAACAATTGATTGCCATGGGCATATGCTAGTGGATGCAAGTATATGTTCAATTCCTCCAGGTGGAGGGGAAGTATCACTTAGGAGAAGATCTTGGTCGGGTAACCAGTAACGTAACCTATTTGAGCTTACACACACCACAATAGAATAATTTAGTCAAGTTGTTATGAGGGAAGTTGGTAAGTCATCCTTAGTTAATATGTTTGCATTAGTAAGGGTGTTGCTACTATCAAATGCATTATTGGGTGATGTTTATTTGTTTGAGCATGTGAGTTCTTTGCTTATTACTATGCTTGTATCAATGAGTAGGACATATGTGGAATATGCATATGTATACACATGCATTTTGATGAAAGACCGTACACATGAAGGAATGTGTACATGAGGGTACATAGGTAGACGTATCTATGCACACTTATGCACGAGTTGCTTATGTGCATGGAATTATCACATGGACCTAATGACATGTATATGTATATGTATTGATATACGCGAATGGTGGAAAACATACATGCCCATACAAATGTATCGATATATGTATACATACGTATACATGTACATAGAGGCTTATATATATACATATATACATACATACATACATATATATGTATATATACATACATATATATATACATATATATATACATATATATACATACATATATATACATACATATATGTGTGATTGCTATCTTGGTTGTATTCATTTGTATATCGAATGTATACATACTTTATTGGCATATGATATATATATATATATATATATATATATATATATAAACATATATGTGTGTGTGTGTGTGTTGATATGCATATATATATGTATATATAAATATATGTTACATATTTAAAAGTAATTGTATGCTTTGAAGTCAATTATCATTGACAAATCTTTGAGGAAAATTTGTTACTATATCAAAGGCCGAGTATATTATACTTGTGATTGTATTTTAAAGGCCGAATATTACTCATACTGTCCACGCATTAAAGGCGATTAATCTGCAAATCAATTCGTAGTCATGAAGTCGATATAAGTAATAAGACTTGGTGGACACCTTGTATGGAATTGTCTTTGACTTAGTAAACTTCTAAGTGGCATGTCATTGAGTAAGTATCAACAATTGTTAAATGTGTAGAAGATTATGAATAATAGGTCGATGAATTGGTCAAACTATTTTATGAGGTAAATTGACTCATCCTAGACTAAGTTGATATAAGCTATGTGTTGCATATTTGATATTGACTGATTCAAATATGAAGTAAACCACACCAAATGTTGGAGAGATCTGTTTGCCTTGGCACCACCTTATGAATCCTATTTGCTATAGATGTTCATTGTGAAGGCAATTCAAATTACACCTTTTCCATCATGTGTTGATTTGAAAGTCTCATGCTGCTGTCAACTAATAAGGTCGACCTGTAGCTTTATTTAGCTGAGTATGTTCTTAATTGTGGGCCACCTTTTAATTGAGTCGAGTGAGTGGTTATGCATGGTGATTTCTATCAAAACTCATGCCTATGGTGATTTCTATCAAAACTCATGCCTATTATGTAGGATGAGAAGTATCTTCTTTGTTGTATAAATAGTAGAGAAAACTCACTTGTTTGGACGCATTCCTTAAGCAAGTTTCTGCATTCTATCTACATTCCTTTCTGCATTACTCTGTTATAAATTGAGAGAGAGCATTGAGCATTAGTGAGAGTATTTTATCATATCGAGAGAATTATTTTGTCAACTTGTGAGATAAAGGTTATTGTGACTTTGTGTGAGAGTTCAAAGCTAAGCTAGCTGCTCTTTTGGGAAAGCTGTGTTACATCCAGCCAGTTGGATAACATATTATAGGCATGAGGATAATCTTTCTTTATTTGTCTTAGCTTTTGAATGAATGTTTCATGATTGCTTTAATTAGTTATAGTGAATACTTGCATTTAGGGGAAAAATAGTATTGCTTTGAAAATAAACTAGAAGCTGTTTATATTGTTTGTGCAATGATTGCATGTACTCCATAATAGGAGAATTATGTTTTTCATAAGTATTACATACTAGATATGATTAAGCATGGGTAGCTTAAGGGTTACTCATAACTAGGTATTTGATTATGCTAGTTAGCTAGTAGGTTACTCTTGGGATTGTTGTCCATTGAAGGGAGGGAACTTGTACTTTTTCTTAATGAGTAGAGATACCTTAAGTTTGTGTAAAAATGTGATAGGATAATTCTAGGGTTTAAGCTTACCCATGGGATGGATTACCTATGCATAAGATTATAGTGTCCTTAAGTCAAAATGAGCTTAAAAAGTGTAAGTGAATAGTTGACCTTCACTTGAAGTACTAAGTGAGAACACTTTGGCCAAAGTAGTGTGATTGCCTTTGGCTCCACTATTAGTTCACCGTGTCCATATATTACTTGCTAGTTACCGAGTGTAGGGTTATAAACTCAAGTCATGTAGGGCACAACACTAAGCTCAGTGTAATTTGTTGTACAAGGTTACCCAACCAAGCTCTTTGTTGAAGGGTAGGGCCGTCTATCATTGATAGATGTGCGGGGGACCGCATATGAGTCCGTGGTTGGTGGAAAAATGCTTGAGTGATGCTTCTCTTCAACCAAGGTTTTGAAAGGAGGATTCCTGGACCATCTATATCTATTGCTCTAAAGCTCGGGTGAGCTATGTATGTAATTGTGTACATTCTTGGAATATTGTAATTCATGGAATAAGTATATTGAAATGGAAACCTTATTGTATATTGTTATGACATATTTGTTCATATATTCTCAATAAAGAATAGAATTTTTTTATTGTAATGGCTTGTTACATAGTTTATTTACTCACACAGTGAAAAATTAGGAAATATTTACTTAAATGAAGGGTTGGCATGTTAAATGTGGTATTAGAGCTACCAGGTTTAACTCTAGAACCTATGAGCTCATCATACTTTCCATCTAGCATTATCTAATGTTTGGAAATTCTTGTGCCAAGATGGTGCATCTCAAGTTAACGACTAGAAAGTCTATAATCATAAATGAGCACTACTCAAGGCCAAGAAGGAAAGAGAAGCCATTTTTAGAAAAATTGAGGGTACTAAATACAAAAATGTTGTCTAGTTAAGTGAAACTAAAACCTTTAGTCATGCACTTTCTAAAATCAGTGATGTGAAGAGAAAGATGAAGATGGAGGCCAAGTACAATTACCTACCTTCCATCTCACCAGAGAATTCTGAGTCATTATCACTTTCTAGGAATATGCCCTCAGAAGGAAGCATCAGCCTGACATTTATCTTTAGGGACCCTAGAGTTCTTCCCATGGTGGAAGTAATTGTAATTTTCTCAAGTAATGAGTCTAAGGGCTATGTACCTCGTAACTATGTATCAAATGATAAATCCAAAGGCTACTATCCATTTTGGGATAAGTATGAAAATATCAATCGATAGGATATACTCCATTAAGTTATGTGTCAAAGAGTGAATCCGAGGGATACTCTCTGAAATGTAAATTTTTGGGGATAGGTACTCTATTACACTTCTAGGGTTTTGCACCTAAAAGGAGAAATGTATCCCACAAAAACTTAGGGGGTTCACTAAAGACTAATGCTAATATGATTGAAGTATGCCTAAATGGAATGTCATAAATGCAATGAACTAATAAAAGAGATGAATTGTTAATGCAAAACTAAGGAAATGCAAGATGTTTGAAAACACAATGTGATATGCAAAATGAACTAAAAATGCAAGTAAACTATAACAAAAATAAGTGAGACTGGAGAGGTGCACCTGTAAACTAGAATGTGATGCAAAGAGGCTCTAGAATCCTGCAGAATTTGCTGTTGAAGCCAACTGGGACACTTACGCCAAGCTAGGTGGCTTAGTCCCGTTTCGGGGAAATTTTACCAGAACAGGTTTCAGCCAAAAGGGTATCCAGAACTATAGAAAAGACTTTTCAAGCCTGGCACTGGGACTTGTTGATGGTCAAAACAACACAACAACATTAAACAGAATATTACTATTCTATTTCTCCTAAAAAAGAAAGACAACACATGGTGATCTAACTCCCAAGGTCCTAGTAATTGGTTCTCAATTATGCTGATGTCACTCAATGGTCAATATAACTGTAATGTGCAAGGGGCCTTTGCTGGTAATAAGGAACAAAACTGCATGAAATCAACTAATCTACATTGGGGGGGTTTAAACAAAGATAAAAAAGATAGATCAAAGCCTTAAAATAGAAGAACATGAATGAAAGTACTTAATATCCAAACATGTATATCAATAATGAGTGTCCATTCACCTAACCACAACTACAACAAGATACAATCCATAGAATAAACCATGCAACTGCATACATCCATAGTGCTAATTCAATTCATCACCATTCACTAAACTTTACTTCAAAACAGATCATTCACTCATCATTAAACACAAATCAAACATACATAATAATAACTTCATTCATAGATAACCTAATGAGATAATCTATAAATCTGGTTTCCTCTATTGATTCTCATCAAATAGAAAACATTTAGGCACAACAAATCATTGATATACGGATTGATCATGCATCATTAATTTTATCGAAATAGGTCCAAGCTTAACAACATACAAATGTATAAAAAACTGTCAAAATTGTATCTAAGTTCAACTGAACTTCTTAAAAGTATCTTTGCTAACAACAATGAAATCTTAGAACTAATCTCTATCACTATCATTAGGTGGCTTATTTTTCTTCAATTAGCTGACCTTTACAAAATAGGACCAAATAGTATTTATAGGTGCCACATGCACAAGTTCCTCTCAATCATCAATTTAGATCCACAATTTAAGGAGCTAGAACCAAACAAAAGACTGGACTGCTAATCCTGAGTTAGACGACTAGAGTACAATGTTGCACAAATTCTGACATCCAAAGAAGAAGGTGGAACTAAGGAAGGGAATCGGAGTTGAGTTCACATCAAAGCCCCGCAAAAGAGGAGAGAAGGAAATGTTGTGTCTAGTGAAGAGAGCCAACTCACTTCTGCGTTGCATGCTCAAGGATGTAATCATCATAATTGGAAAACACTTGTTGAAGAGTATCCACATTAGGTTCATCCAACCAATCATCCTCAAACTTAATCCTCTTTAATTGTGTTGCAACCAATTTCTGCACCTCTAATTTGATGATTTCTCCTCTATTAGCCTTTGCTTCTTCTCTTATATCCATAAACCTATCCGATAACAACCCCTCCTCATCATCTCCTTTCTGCATTACTTCTTCAAACCTACTCCTCCACTTCTCCCTTATCTTATCCAGAGAAAGATCCTCCTTAACCGAGGTATCAAGATTGACCAAAATAGTCACAATTGCTTCTAATTCATCAATCTATTGATTCAAATATTTACTCACCTCTCAAATTTCATTTTTATGCTCATGAACAATCTTGGATTTATATCCAATTATCCTCATAGTATTTTCAACAAAATTTGCATTATCATCTTCAAGAATTGATTGTTCAAGCAGGGTTGACTGGGGTGCCTCGTTGATGTCCTTAAGCTTTTCAATATATACCTTATACTCCTCATCCTGCTTATCTAAACCTTCAACATGTTGACTCAAATCCCCTGCTAACTCAAGTGTTGTTTTATGAACCTTGAAGCTATCAATTAAAACTTCATTAACCTCTTGATTGACCTCGTCAATCCACCTTTCCAACATTCCCACTTTACTCTTCATGTGAATCAAGTCATCAACTTCTTTCTTTGTTAACAAGACAAGAGTTTCAGGAGCAGTAGCCTATTGAGAAATGGGAGTTGAGACATCCTTCAAAAACCTATGCAACTGATCCAATTGAGCCTTAAGCTCATCTTTCCTTTGCTTGTCCTTAATCATTCTGGACTTGGTAGAAGAAGCTACAATATCAATTAAGTTCATCTATTGATTTCTTGTAGGTCTTCCCAAGTTCACAATGCCCAATTGATAATCAGTTAATTGCATTTCATCCTGGTTCTTTTCCACCATTGGTATTGCACACTTGGAAATGATTTCCCCTTTGTCTATTAGTTTGGTGGAATGGAGAACCCTGGACTTCTTTTTAGGCCTTTCCTTCTCAATTTCTTTCATCATTTCATCCCAGTTTAAAGGTTGTGGTTGAACTATTTACTTTCTCTCAAGTCAAGCTTTAACCAAGTAGGAGCTATGGGAATAGTAGCTACCTATGCTAAAGAAGAAGCAATAGTAGTAGAGGATAGAGGTTGCAATATAGCATTTTCAGGCTGAGAGTCAACCTCTTGCACACTTTGTTGCTCTTTCTGTGCCCTTTCTTGTGCAAGCTTCTCAGCCTCTTCCTTATCCTTTTTCTCTTGTAATTTCTTTGCTTCTAATTGCTTCTTCAAATGTTCTTCTTCCAACCTTCTTTCCTCTAACATCTGATCTCGTTGCTTTCTCAGATCCTCAACATAGCCCCATGCCTCCTTGGACTTCTTCTCATATTCAACAATCTCAACAACTCTTTCTCTTTTTCCAAGCTTTCTTGTTCTTCTCTCTTCTTAAGAGCCTCTTCTTGGGCCTTGAATTTGGCCTCAAGAGCTTCCTTTTCCCTTCTTTGAGTAGCTTTCTCTTCCTCAAGATCATGAATTTTTTGTTGCAAAATCAATTTATCCCTTTCTTCCTTCATCTTGAGCTCCTGCTCCTTTTGTTGCTTCTGCTGAACCAATTCATTAGCCTTAACTTTATCCTCCAGTTCCTTCTGTTTCAATGGATTAGATTGTGCCTTGGCATCAATATCCTATTTCCTAGCTAGTGCCTCAGCTTGAGCCTTGGCATCTGCTTCTCTTTGTTTAGCCAATGCCTCAGCTTGAGCCTTAGTATTAGATTCCCTTTTAGCATCCTCAAAGAGCTTCCACTGGTCCTCCTCTAGCAATATATGCTCAGTCCTTGCATCATCTGTTACATTAAAAGATGTTACTACATGAGCCTCCTTATTAGATGGAGTATTTTCGGAATTAGTAGCAATATCATGTATCTCAATTCCTGATTCCATTTCCTTTAATAGCCCAACTTCCTTATGGAGAGTTCCCTTTGGGGATTCCTAACCCGATTGTTGTGTAACAGAGTGTTGAGCATATACCTGTCCTGCAACGGATGTGGAAGCACCAACTTGTGCAATTGTCTCATCTTCTTGCATCTCTAGGAGGTCTTGGGAAACCACGTCCTCTTCTGCATTAGAAGGCATAAACTATAAGGGTTCCTTAGGAGGAATTCTCCTTTTTGTCCTTTTATACTAGGTGGTTCCAACAATTTTTCTTTTCTTAGATGGCTGAGCCTCCGGCTGATTAATCCTCAAGTTGACCCAATGTACACTTCTATCCAAGACTGGTCTTACAACCTATTTTATATCAATAGATTCTTCAGCATTCCAATCCACTAGATCAAGATCCTTGGTGCCTATATTATATGTATCATACTAGGGATCCAAAGTTACCCCATCATCAAACAATGTATCTGGAATGTCCTCCTTTATTCCAAACTCCACCATAAGTGGGATAGGAAATCTTTCGTAGTTTCTCCTCCTAAGATCATATTCATCCTAGAGATCTATCCAAAAGTCCTCCAATAGATTAAAATGCTTATCAAAGACACTAGGGAGCAGGGCTTGCATCTTATGCTCAGAATCAAAATGGATCCTGGAAGTGCATAAACCCAATTTTAAATAAACTAATTCATCACAAACAACTTTGGCCAACACAATGTGTGGACAACTATACTCACCCAATTTCATAGGAAAATTATGACAACCGGTCTTGTGCTTGGTGCCAAATTTAAAGTTAACCCTCAAAGCTTGATATATGAATTCCATCAATATAATTCTATTGCTACAACACCTAGGCAGTCGGTGAGGGTGGCCATCAAAACCAGACAATCTGAAATAGGTAAATTTGGGGTTCTGAATATACCAATGTCCCCATTCTGCAATAAAAACCACGGCCTCCCTACTCAGTCTATAACCAACATCACCCGTGATTCTATTAATGATGACATAAAGGAAGGAATCATTAACCCTCCTATAATGTAACTCTAATGTTTGCAAGGTAAGCTGTTCATAGTGGTTCCATACTTTATTTTTCCCTTGAGCTTCTCCCAATATACCCACTGCATTCAATGCAGGAAAAATTCCCATTCTGGCAGCTGCATAGACTACATAAGAGGTCATAAAGAAACTCTTGGTTTCTCTCACTCTCAACATTTGATTATGAATGCTCTCAGACACCACCATAGACCAGTCAAACTATTATTTTCCATCCAAGATAGTCTGGATAAATGGAAACATCCATTCTTTAAATTGAAAGGCATCTCTCTTTCTGAACACCCTAGAGAGCATCATTATTATGTCCCCAACCTCCTTGTAGAAGTTTTCCCTTTTAGGCTGATCATGAAGCTTAGTGAGAGACTTCTTCTCTACCCTCATCCAAGTCTTATTCATATGATTTTTGCTGGCTTCCTTCTTATCACTGTAGAGTTTCAATGCCTCTGCTTCATTTAGTCACCTAGGATTCTTGGGAGCAGGTACATTAAACATGAAACTGATAATTTGTGGTGTTAGATCAATGATAACATTTCCCTTCACATCCACACACTGCCTAGTAGTAGGATTGTATGCTCTAGTTGCTACAAGGATCAACTCCAGACACTGGACAAACAAGGGGAACAGTGCAAAATGGGCCAAACCTGATTGAACAATCCTTTCAGTTCTTCCTGTGACCTCCTCCTCATACAATTCCTCATAATTGAAAGGACCCAAATTAGTGTCAGTAATATCGGCTCAATCAGAATCAAATTTGTTGACGGTGAGGGTAGCTTCCTTATGTTTACACCTCAAAGTGTAGGGGAGCTGATCCACTTTAATCTTCTTCGGCCTAGCCCCCTACCTTGAAGTTTCTGCAAATTGGCTTCTTTGGGAAGCCTCTTCTGATGCTCCAGACATTTCTCAAAACTCTGCAATAAACTCCTATATTAGATGATCAACACATAGAAATCAATACATCAGTCAATACCTACCTCCATCTCTTTGAAACAATGTTTAAACATAACCAAACTTTAATCCTTATCGGAAGTGGAACCACAAAAGCACCAAGGAAATAAAACAGTTTTCAACACTGGTGGGATCAAAATCAGAATTAGGACAAAGCCAGAACCGAGACCGAAATGAAAACCAAACTAGAAACTAAACGCTAGTTCCAAGTTCAACTTCCACCCTGGCTCCGATTCCGCTCAAGGACAAGCATAAAGACTCAATATTGCAATGACCGGAAGCAAAATTGTTTTAGGATCTAATCCTAATGGAAAACAACTTCGAGACGAGTTTGTTCCCAGGTCCACTCTTGTCAATTCAATATACAAAACATAGGGCATTTTCAAAGGACTTAGTCACATAAATTTTAAAGACCTGGGTCACATGGGTCTGCGAGGAAAATCCAAACAAAGGGGCTTAACCCCATCCCTGACCACATAAAAATCGACTTTAACCCTAGGCCAAGATATTTTTGTAAAGGTTTTCGAGCAAACCCTAGCTTGCTCGACACATCGACTCTGAAAATTAGGGCATCACAAAAACCCAATGTAGAAAACATAGAGTCGACATGGGAATGAGAACAAAAGGGGTTCCAAACAAATTCAGACATTTAGAGTACGAAAAACCTTGACAAAATGGAAGCCCTAATTAGAAACTAGGGCACGAAAAAACCCACCTATCATGAAAGTGACAACAAACAGAAAAAAATGAATGAAAAACAAACAAAAAACAAAACGTGAAAGAATAGAAAAGAAAAAGCAAAGAGAACAAAAAGAAAAGGAACAAGAAATGAGTGAAGAATTCTCATAAACAAGACTTCTGCAAATGCGCCAAAACACAACAACACACGACAAAAAAAAAAGAAACGGGAAACAAATAAGAAAAGAAACCTACCTTAAAACGCTCCCAAGAAATGACTGAAAACTGACCAAGATTTTCTCCGCAACTTGCTTCCGCAATCCAATCGATCCCCTCAAAGTTCTTCTGGCTTTGGCATGCTTAAACGTCTTGAATAATAAAGATAATGAGCTAGTTAAACATGATTAGGAATTTAAAATCAATTCACGCGTGCAAAGAGGCTACAATTAATGCCATTAATATGGTAGGTCAGAGGCGGAGCAAACAATACAAACAGACAGTTAAGTCCCGTGAACACCCAAAGCAGGGTAGATGCGGACTCGGGTGTAGAACCAAACATGAAAGATTTTACAAGTTCCTTATCGAACTCCAAACCTATTCCCAGTCCCGCAACAAAGACAATGACGAAGAAAAGAAAAGAAAAGAAGGCGGAATCAGAACCAAAACCGGAATTGGAACTTTCACAAAGTTCAAAGTTCGGGTCCGACTTCGGTTCCGTCCCCAACCAAGAAACAGGAAACAAAACAAGGACGTGAACAAACACAAAGGGAAGCGGGACCAAAACTAAAATCAGGCCTAGCCCAAACACCAACAAAACAAGAAAAGACAAAGAAAACGAGCGGAGTCGAAATCGGAATGGGAATAAAATCCAGAAATTTTAGAAAGTTCCAAGTTCTGTTCCATCCTTGGTTCCGATTCCACTTGGGAAAAAACAAACACAAGGAAAACAAAAAACAACTCGAGGGAGAAAACAAACCCGAGAGTGGAAACAAACCGACAAACAATGAAGAGAACCAAGGAAGGAAGGCGGAACCAGAGTCGAACCTGAAACCCGAACTAGGAACTTTAGAAAAGTTCAAAGACCAGTTTCAATTCCGGCTCTACTTCTGATAGAACAAAAGAAAGAAATACTTAGGAGCAAAACAAACAACTCCTAAGACCCAAACCAAAACCAAAGACAACAAAAAACAAAGGGGGACCCATTTTGTTCCAAAATAAAATGGGGTGGTTATGCAAGGCTTAACAGGACTAATTCACCACTAATGGAAACTTAGTCCACCTTCAGCTTTCGGGAATTTCGAAGATGCAATCTATAGCTCTCGGTCTGCACTTCGGTTCCTGACAGGTATCTGAATCTGAATCTGAATTTGCAGAATCTAGTCTGTAGGTGATCTCCAAGCTTCTTTTAGGGTTTTCTTGACTTTGAAAGACTTTGATGAATTGTTGACACCTTTTAACACCTTGCTCTTTGAAAAATTTGCATACAAGACTTGCAAAACACACATGCAAAGAGGGGAAAAAGGGTTAAGGGTTAGTGAATAGGGGTTTTCCTTGGTCAAACCCCAGTTTGGTAATCAAACCCTTGAAAATGAAATGAAATGAAAAGAGAATGATGAATGAACACCATGCAATGCTACAACTCACCAAACCCTTGATGTAGAAATTTGAAGATATGCAAGTAGAAGCTCCAATGGATGTATGCTTAAGAATGCCTAAAATGCTTGAGAATGATTAAGTGAGTGAATGAATGTATGTATGGGGGTGAAAATGAATGGAAAACCCTATATTTATACATGATTATATAATTTTATTTTTTTGCCAAGTGGGACTAAGTTTCCCCTAGTGGCGGCTTGGTCCCACTAGGGAAATTTTAATGGATGTCAGGAATTAAAGTGTATTACATGATGTTTAACAGGGTTATTCTCTTAAACACACTTAAGTAGGGCCTATAAGTGTATTAAGGGGTCATTTAAACATAAGAAAGGGTCAAATTATTGATGACAAGCCTAGAAAAGCGTGAAAGTTTGTTACAACACTTTACAACACTTTGAAATAAGACTTGGTAAGTGATAAAAAGAGGTTATTTTAAGTGAATTATATTAAAAAGGTCCTAGAAAAGTGTGAAAGTGGGTTACAACACTTCACAACACTTTTACAAGATATCATAGAATTCACATTGATTCACAAGGGTCCAAGACCTAATGTGAATGTGTTTACCACATTACA